>WOVY01012070.1:370000-609815 GCA_013436015.1 Rhipicephalus annulatus | reverse complement strand
TGATATATATATATATATATATATATATATATATATATATATATAGGCGAGAAATAAATCCAATGGTTCCGGTAGGAAATGCAGTCGAAAAAAGGAAGACGACAAACGTACGAAACGCAGTTTTTACTACTAACGTTTCGGCAGGTGGGCCTGCCTTCGTCGGAGTAAATGATGAGAGGCCGCGCAGGGCCTATTTGGGCGGCTGGCTCCAGTATCACGAGCATGCGTCATTTTCGATTTTCATGCTAAGTTGCAGATCAAGAATACAAGTGAATCGATAGATGTGATTGTATGAAATACTCGTGACATTTCACAATAGTCATATGGCATATCTTACATACATGGTAAATTGTGTGCATCGAAGCAGGTTTATAAGACAGCACTAAAAAATAAAAAATAAAATAAAATTGGATGAATAGAAACACGCGCTGCGCAGATTCATACAGGGTACCAAAGGACACATAATTCTTGCATGAGAACACAAATCTCTAAGGATAATCTATGAAATGAGCAAAATAAGAAATGAATAAACAGAAAATTGAAAAGGCAAAGTTGATAAAAAATTAAAAAAATATATAATAACTCAATACAAGAATTTCAAAGGTATGCATGACATAGACAGGAGACAATGTGTACGCAATAATACGAAAATAGCTGAACAAGCACGGCAGACATCCACCAGTCATTGTTAAGTGTATAACGAACTAAGGCAACATGCTAGTAAGTGTTCCCGGGCTTTCGTTCAATCCGTTTGAGGGAGTTTGGAATTTATGAATAAGGAATGACTCTCTAATTTCGCGATCATGGTGTGTCTTGAAACCTGATTCAATTATTGTGGCTTGGATGTTACTGAAGGAATGACCTGTGTCGGTGACATGTCTTGAAATTGGTAAGTGAGGAAGGGCATGTACATGAGCTCTATGATTGTTGAATCGGTACCTAAAAGCAGTTTCAGTCTGACCGAGATACTGTAGATGACAAATTGAGCACTCCAGCAGGTAAATGGCGTTCTGTGTGTCACAATCGAAATTGCCTCTGATATTTATTTTGAATCAGTCGCTGTGCTGGTGACACAGGTTGTCGTAGTCATGTGAGCGCACACTTTGCAGCGAGGTTTTTTACAAGGATGGCAACCAACCAGTTGAGTGTTATCATCACATTTGGTTTTTAGACGAAGTTAACAAATCGCGTAGATTTTTGCCTCGTCTGTATACAACTCGTGGTGGTTGTGGAAAGGCTCTTGTAAGGCGTTCACTCTGCTGAAGGATGTTGTGGTGTTTTCGGAGAATACTTGTGACATTAGGCGCCGATGCTTGTGTGTTAAAACTAGGTTTACTTCTGAATGACTATTAAGATTTTTCTTGGTTTTGCAGAGCGCTGTGCGTTCTAATGCGTCGGCCCGCCTCACCGCATCATCGATTAACATAGCTGGATATTTCTGTTTAAGTAGAGCACTGCGTAGTTCTGTACAGTTGGCGTTAAGTCGGACTGTTCGGAGCAAATTCGCTTAAAGCGTAACGCCTGGCTATATGGTATGCTCAATTTGCAATCCCTCTTGTGGCTACTTTCAAAATGTAGTACCGGTGCCTGTCAGTGGGCTTGCGGTACAGTTTTGTGGTCAATTGCGTACCATGGATACATACTGTAACATCGAGGAAGTCAATGGTGCTTGGTGAGTATGAGTGTGAAAAGGATATTGAGGGATGCACATTGTTAAAGCGGAAATAAAAGACAAAAGTGTCGCTTCTCCGTGTGGCCAAATTATGAAAATGTCGTCAATGAATCTCTTGTAGTAAAAGGGCTTCAACGAACGACCTCGACAGGAAGTTGTTCTCGAGGATTCCCATGAAAATATTTGCGTAATTGGGCCCTATTTTGTACCCATAGACGTACCGCTGACTTGGACATAATGCACTCCATTAAACTCAAAGTTATTGTATTGTAAAATCATTTGCAACAGTATAGCCAAGTGGAGCTATCAATTGGCTTATCAAGAGTGGAGTGATCATAAGCCTCAGTCACGGCGCGTATCCCATCCAGGTGAGGTATGTTCGTGTAAAGAGATGCAACATCGAGAGTAACAAGAAGAGCGTTGATAGGTACAGTAAGGTTGTTGATGTCTGACAGAAAGTGGGTCGTATCACGTAAAAATGACTGGAACGTGGGAGGTATCTGGCTGATCAGGCTATCAACGTAACGCGATAAGCTTTCTGTTACGGTGCCTATGCCGGAAACAATTGGGCGACCAGGGTTATTTTGTTTATGAATTTTTGGTAACAGGTAGAATCTACCCCGCGACTGGATAAGAGGAATCAGGGAAGTTGCCTTATCACTTATTTTTTATCCTTTATCAGTGCTTTGATTGTGCTACCTAACGTTTCTTTATATTGCGGCAGTCGGATCAGCATCGAGTCGTTTGTAAAACGAACTGTTATTTAACTGGTTGTCAGCTTCAGCGATATATTTAATTGTGTCCATAACCACGACGGCGCCACCCTTGTCCGCAGGTTTGATTGTGATATCAGTCCGTTCACATAGATCTGCCATAGCTTTCAGTTCTAGATTCGATAGGTTTTTCCGAAAAGAACGTCGCTTGTTATAAGCTTCAATGATATCTCGCGTGACCGCTTTAATAAATATGTCAAGGTGTTTGTCTCGTTGAGACGCAGGTGTCCAGCGTTTAAGCGACGGTAAAGCTGTTGGATCATCGGCCGGAGGTCACTTGATCGAAGAAGTATTCATGCAATCTCATATTCCGTGCGAAGTTATCTAAATCTTTATACAACTGGAATTCATTGTAGCTGCCACTTGCAGGACAGAAACTTAAACCACGAGATAAAAGGCTTACTTGTTCTTTGGATAAAGTGGCGCTTGAAATATTGACAAGGTTATCGGGAACAGGGGTGCGCGTGATTTCCCGGATTGGGGGTAGGGGCGTTGAAATGGGGCGTGTTACACGTCTCTAAGCAACTTCTTGCTTTTATGTGTATCGAGTACGCAGCGTTTCTTTTGTTCATACGTGTTTAAAGACGATGATTCCTCGGGAGATAGGCTATACTGATTGAGCAATTGTTGCTCCCTGTTTATCAAGGATTTCAGCGAAGACCGGTAGTGGTTAACACAATGCCTACTAGCTGAAGTGAAGCATTCTTTAGTGTTTCACGCCATTTCTTTGCATTGCACTCAGATAACTCTGATGTGGCAGGCTGCAGACAGAGACTTAAACCCCTAGGTGGAATAGACGCCACTAAATACGCTTCTAGAGTGGACACATGTAGCTCATAACGTATACGTTTTTCTACAGATTTTCTAATTTTTTGAAATTCTTTAGAACACTTCCAAGGCGCATCGTTGGACAACGAGCGCTGTAGTCAATTATTAGGTTTTCTCTTTAAAACGTCCGAGTATTGCTTTCGAAGAGGGTACCTGAATCCCGTAGAAGGAGTGGCCGCTTTTCCTGGGGCTTGCAGGGTAGACTCAGCTGGCGCCGTGTTTTTTTGGGCAGCGGAGGAGTGGTCTTTCTTGTTGCGGGACGCACAAGCACGATCAGAAGCTTGCTGCTTGGTAGAAGTTGTAGACTTCAAATCGGCGAGCATGGTGCTGGTTCTTGACTCTGCCATAGACGGCTTGATGCCAGAAGGGCGAGTATTGGTACTCAGATTGTTATTCTTTGATTGCCTTGTGTCACGTTGCGTTTTTCGTGTATTCACGGCCTTCGATGTGGTCTGGTGGCTGATTCGCGTAGTCTGCCCACGAACGCACTCGGGCGAAGAAACACAGTCACTCCAACTCGTTGAACTCGCCTCACCCGGGGAGTCAAAGCACAGCTGCCTGATGTGACTTGACATCAACGCGACGCCCTCAAAGCTCACGTGCAGTCCATCAGCGGCCAGTACTCGCCCGGGTGGTAGCCACTCGAACATGTGGTCCAAAATAGACAAATGACTAAAGCCTTTGCAGAAACTTCGCAATAGGCTGTTGAAGTGGCTTGCCTCTCGGTTGAAACAGTGAACGAACACTGTGTTGTTGTTTCTTCGACGTCGATTCGTGGCTCGTGGCAGGACAAGCGTGGCGTATACATGGCTTATTTCTGGACGCTCTTCGTGAATTACGTCAAGGAGGTGTCGATAACAACGGAAACGTTGCTAGCCCACTTTTTCTTGTCAGGTCGTTGCTCCCGACATGAAGAACCAGAGTTCTTGTCGAGGAAGGAACTAGGTCGAGCAGTGACTCAACATCACTTATAAATGCACCCGGCTGTGTTACGAATGCCGGAGTTCCTTGCAGCAGAGGGTCGAAGTACTGGAACAAGTACTTGGTCTGTGAATCGCCCAACACCGTTGTAGATATTGGGACCTTCGGATATTTCCAGATAGTGCGTTTCGACGTTGTCTGCCGGATTTCCATAGCAGGGTAATAGGCGAGAAATAAATCCAATGGTTCCGGTAGGAAATGCAGTCGAAAAAAGGAAGACGACAAACGTACGAAACGCAGTTTTTACTACTAACGTTTCGGCAGGTGGGCCTGCCTTCGTCGGAGTAAATGATGAGAGGCCGCGCAGGGCCTATTTGGGCGGCTGGCTCCAGTATCACGAGCATGCGTCATTTTTCGATTTTCATGCTAAGTTGCAGATCAAGAATACAAGTGAATCGATAGATGTGATTGTATGAAATACTCGTGACATTTCACAATAGTCATATGGCATATCTTACATACATGGTAAATTGTGTGCATCGAAGCAGGTTTATAAGACAGCACTAAAAAATAAAAAATAAAATAAAATTGGATGAATAGAAACACGCGCTGCGCAGATTCATACAGGGTACCAAAGGACACATAATTCTTGCATGAGAACACAAATCTCTAAGGATAATCTATGAAATGAGCAAAATAAGAAATGAATAAACAGAAAATTGAAAAGGCAAAGTTGATAAAAATTGATAAAAATAAAAAATATATAATAACTCAATACAAGAATTTTCAAAGGTATGCATGACATAGACAGGAGACAATGTGTACGCAATAATACGAAAATAGCTGAACAAGCACGGCAGACATCCACCAGTCATTGTTAAGTGTATCAACGAACTAAGGCAACATGCTAGTAAGTGTTCCCGGGCTTTCGTTCAATCCGTTTGAGAGAGTTTGGAATTTATGAATAAGGAATGACTCTCTAATTTCGCGATCATGGTGTGTCTTGAAACCTGATTCAATTATTGTGGCTTGGATGTTACTGAAGGAATGACCTGTGTCGGTGACATGTCTTGAAATTGGTAAGTGAGGAAGGGCATGTACAAGAGCTCTATGATTGTTGAATCGGTACCTAAAAGCAGTTTCAGTCTGACCGAGATACTGTAGATGACAAATTGAGCACTCCAGCAGATAAATGGCGTTCTGTGTGTCACAATCGAAATTGCCTCTGATATTTATTTTGAAATCAGTCGCTGTGCTGGTGACACAGGTTGTCGTAGTCATGTGAGCGCACACTTTGCAGCGAGGTTTTTTACAAGGATGGCAACCAACCAGTTGAGTGTTATCATCACATTTGGTTTTAGACGAAGTTAACAAATCGCGTAGATTTTTGCCTCGTCTGTATACAACTCGTGGTGGTTGTGGAAAGGCTCTTGTAAGGCGTTCACTCTGCTGAAGGATGTTGTGGTGTTTTCGGAGAATACTTGTGACATTAGGCGCCGATGCATTGTGTGTTAAAACTAGGTTTACTTCTGAATGACTATTAAGATTTTTCTTGGTTTTGCAGAGCGCTGTGCGTTCTAATGCGTCGGCCCGCCTCACCGCATCATCGATTAACATAGCTGGAAATTTCTGTTTAAGTAGAGCACTGCGTAGTTCTGTACAGTTGGCGTTAAAGTCGGACTGTTCGGAGCAAATTCGCTTAAAGCGTAACGCCTGGCTATATGGTATGCTCAATTTGCAATCCCTCTTGTGGCTACTTTCAAAATGTAAGTACCGGTGCCTGTCAGTGGGCTTGCGGTACAGTTTTGTGGTCAATTGCGTACCATGGATACATACTGTAACATCGAGGAAGTCAATGGTGCTTGGTGAGTAGAAGTGTGAAAAGGATATGGAGGGATGCACATTGTTAAAAGCGGAAATAAAAGACAAAAGTGTCGCTTCTCCGTGTGGCCAAATTATGAAAATGTCGTCAATGAATCTCTTGTAGTAAAAGGGCTTCAACGAACGACTCGACAGGAAGTTGTTCTCGAGGATTCCCATGAAAATATTTGCGTAATTGGGCCCTATTTTTGTACCCATAGACGTACCGCTGACTTGGACATAATGCACTCCATTAAACTCAAAGTTATTGTATTGTAAAATCATTTGCAACAGTATAGCCAAAGTGGAGCTATCAATTGGCTTATCAAGAGTGGAGTGATCATAAGCCTCAGTCACGGCGCGTATCCCATCCAGGTGAGGTATGTTCGTGTAAAGAGATGCAACATCGAGAGTAACAAGAAGAGCGTTGATAGGTACAGTAAGGTTGTTGATGTCTGACAGAAAGTGGGTCGTATCACGTAAAAATGATTGGAACGTGGGAGGTATCTGGCTGATCAGGCTATCAACGTAACGCGATAAGCTTTCTGTTACGGTGCCTATGCCGGAAACAATTGGGCGACCAGGGTTATTTTGTTTATGAATTTTTGGTAACAGGTAGAATCTACCCGCGACTGGATCAAGAGGAATCAGGGAAGTTGCCTTATCACTTATTTTTTTATCCTTTATCAGTGCTTTGATTGTGCTACCTAACGTTTCTTTATATTGCGCGGTCGGATCAGCATCGAGTCGTTTGTAAAACGAACTGTTATTTAACTGGTTGTCAGCTTCAGCGATATATTTAATTGTGTCCATAACCACGACGGCGCCACCCTTGTCCGCAGGTTTGATTGTGATATCAGTCCGTTCACATAGATCTGCCATAGCTTTCAGTTCTAGATTCGATAGGTTTTTCCGAAAAGAACGTCGCTTGTTATAAGCTTCAATGATATCTCGCGTGACCGCTTTAATAAATATGTCAAGGTGTTTGTCTCGTTGAGACGCAGGTGTCCAGCGTTTAAGCGACGGTAAAGCTGTTGGATTATCGGCCGGAGTCACTTGATCGAAGAAGTATTCATGCAATCTCATATTCCGTGCGAAGTTATCTAAATCTTTATACAACTGGAATTCATTGTAGCTGCCACTTGCAGGACAGAAACTTAAACCACGAGATAAAAGGCTTACTTGTTCTTTGGATAAAGTGGCGCTTGAAATATTGACAATGTTATCGGGAACAGGGGTGCGCGTGATTTCCCGGATTGGGGGTAGGGGCGTTGAAATGGGGCGTGTTACACCGTCTCTAAGCAACTTCTTGCTTTTATGTGTATCGAGTACGTAGCGTTTCTTTTGTTCATACGTGTTTAAAGACGATGATTCCTCGGGAGATAGGCTATACTGATTGAGCAATTGTTGCTCCCTGTTTATCAAGGATTTCAGCGAAGACCGGTAGTGGTTTAACACAATGCCTACTAGCTGAAGTGAAGCATTCTTTAGTGTTTCACGCCATTTCTTTGCATTGCACTCAGATAACTCTGATGTGGCAGGCTGCAGACAGAGACTTAAACCCCTAGGTGGAATAGACGCCACTAAATACGCTTCTAGAGTGGACACATGTAGCTCATAACGTATACGTTTTTCTACAGATTTTCTAATTTTTTGAAATTCTTTAGAACACTTCCAAGGCGCATCGTTGGACAACGAGCGCTGTAGTCAATTATTAGGTTTTCTCTTTAAAACGTCCGAGTATTGCTTTCGAAGAGGGTACCTGAATCCCGTAGAAGGAGTGGCCGCTTTTCCTGGGGCTTGCAGGGTAGACTCAGCTGGCGCCGTGTTTTTTTGGGCAGCGGAGGAGTGGTCTTTCTTGTTGCGGGACGCGCAAGCACGACCAGAAGCTTGCTGCTTGGTAGAAGTTGTAGACTTCAAATCGGCGAGCATGGTGCTGGTTCTTGACTCTGCCATAGACGGCTTGATGCCAGAAGAGCGAGTATTGGTACTCAGATTGTTATTCTTTGATTGCCTTGTGTCACGTTGCGTTTTTCGTGTATTCACGGCCTTCGATGTGGTCTGGTGGCTGATTCGCGTAGTCTGCCCACGAACGCACTCGGGCGAAGAAACACAGTCACTCCAACTCGTTGAACTCGCCTCACCCGGGGAGTCGAAGCACAGCTGCCTGATGTGACTTGACATCAACGCGACGCCCTCAAAGCTCACGTGCAGTCCATCAGCGGCCAGTACTCGCCCGGGTGGTAGCCACTCGAACATGTGGTCCAAAATAGACAAATGACTAAAGCCTTTGCAGAAACTTCGCAATAGGCTGTTGAAGTGGCTTGCCTCTCGGTTGAAACAGTGAACGAACACTGTGTTGTTGTTTCTTCGACGTCGATTCGTGGCTCGTGGCAGGACAAGCGTGGCGTATACATGGCTTATTTCTGGACGCTCTTCGTGAATTACGTCAAGGAGGTGTCGATAACAACGGAACGTTGCTAGCCCACTTTTTCTTGTCAGGTCGTTGCTCCCGACATGAAGAACCAGAGTTCTTGTCGAGGAAGGAACTAGGTCGAGCAGTGACTCAACATCACTTATAAATGCACCCGGCTGTGTTACGAATGCCGGAGTTCCTTGCAGCAGAGGGTCGAAGTACTGGAACAAGTACTTGGTCTGTGAATCGCCCAACACCGTTGTAGATATTGGGACCTTCGGATATTTCCAGATAGTGCGTTTCGACGTTGTCTGCCGGATTTCCATAGCAGGGTAATAGGCGAGAAATAAATCCAATGGTTCCGGTAGGAAATGCAGTCGAAAAAAGGAAGACGACAAACGTACGAAACGCAGTTTTTTCTAACGTTTCGGCAGGTGGGCCTGCCTTCGTCGGAGTAAATGATGAGAGGCCGCGCAGGGCCTATTTGGGCGGCTGGCTCCAGTATCACGAGCATGCGTCATTTTTTCGATTTTCATGCTAAGTTGCATTGACTTCCTCGATGTTACAGTATGTATCCATGGTACGCAATTGACCACAAAACTGTACCGCAAGCCCACTGACAGGCACCGGTACTTACATTTTGAAAGTAGCCACAAGAGGGATTGCAAATTGAGCATACCATATAGCCAGGCGTTACGCTTTAAGCGAATTTGCTCCGAACAGTCCGACTTTAACGCCAACTGTACAGAACTACGCAGTGCTCTACTTAAACAGAAATATCCAGCTATGTTAATCGATGATGCGGTGAGGCGGGCCGACGCATTAGAACGCACAGCGCTCTGCAAAACCAAGAAAAATCTTAATAGTCATTCAGAAGTAAACCTAGTTTTAACACACAATGCATCGGCGCCTAATGTCACAAGTATTCTCCGAAAACACCACAACATCCTTCAGCAGAGTGAACGCCTTACAAGAGCCTTTCCACAACCACCACGAGTTGTATACAGACGAGGCAAAAATCTACGCGATTTGTTAACTTCGTCTAAAACCAAATGTGATGATAACACTCAACTGGTTGGTTGCCATCCTTGTAAAAAACCTCGCTGCAAAGTGTGCGCTCACATGACTACGACAACCTGTGTCACCAGCACAGCGACTGATTTCAAAATAAATATCAGAGGCAATTTCGATTGTGACACACAGAACGCCATTTATCTGCTGGAGTGCTCAATTTGTCATCTACAGTATCTCGGTCAGACTGAAACTGCTTTTAGGTACCGATTCAACAATCATAGAGCTCATGTACATGCCCTTCCTCACTTACCAATTTCAAGACATGTCACCGACACAGGTCATTCCTTCAGTAACATCCAAGCCACAATAATTGAATCAGGTTTCAAGACACACCATGATCGCGAAATTAGAGAGTCATTCCTTATTCATAAATTCCAAACTCTCTCAAACGGATTGAACGAAAGCCCGGGAACACTTACTAGCATGTTGCCTTAGTTCGTTGATACACTTAACAATGACTGGTGGATGTCTGCCGTGCTTGTTCAGCTATTTTCGTATTATTGCGTACACATTGTCTCCTGTCTATGTCATGCATACCTTTGAAAATTCTTGTATTGAGTTATTATATATTTTTTATTTTTTATCAATTTTTTATCAACTTTGCCTTTTCAATTTTCTGTTTATTCATTTCTTATTTTGCTCATTTCATAGATTATCCTTAGAGATTTGTGTTCTCATGCAAGAATTATGTGTCCTTTGGTACCCTGTATGAATCTGCGCAGCGCGTGTTTCTATTCATCCAATTTTATTTTATTTTTTATTTTTTAGTGCTGTCTTATAAACCTGCTTCGATGCACACAATTTACCATGTATGTAAGATATGCCATATGACTATTGTGAAATGTCACGAGTATTTCATACAATCACATCTATCGATTCACTTGTATTCTTGATCTGCAACTTAGCATGAAAATCGAAAAATGACGCATGCTCGTGATACTGGAGCCAGCCGCCCAAATAGGCCCTGCGCGGCCTCTCATCATTTACTCCGACGAAGGCAGGCCCACCTGCCGAAACGTTAGAAAAAACTGCGTTTCGTACGTTTGTCGTCTTCCTTTTTTCGACTGTATATATATATATATATATATATATATACATATTTCTGCTAGCTGAGGGCTAAACAACGCCGCAGTGTGGCGACCATGCCTACAATCGGCCACGACTGCGACATGCGACATAGCTTGGTAACCTGTACAAGAAATGACTCCAGCTGGCGAAATTCAATGCTGTTTGTTTTCGTGACTGCTTTTCGCAGATCTCGGTTTAGCTGCAACTGGATACCTAGGTTGGCCCTGGCTACTGAGGTGAAGTTGACTATGCCACTACGGACACTGCACTTTGCTTGCCTTTTTTCCAGTAATGGCTCAAGGGGATGACATTACCTAAATAATGACAGTCAACCTCAGCCGTGCTGTGAGTTTGCTTTGAATAATGCGTTACTCTGCAGGGGTTTACGGAAATTGAAATTATGTGGTATTCAAGCTTTCTCGCTCAATAGTACACTGCGTAAAATTTTCCGAGCTGTGGTTCTCGCAGGCAGGACAACTTCGACGGAGCCGCAGACAAATCCTAGAGCACTGGCCTTGTTGCTGGGGTAGTTTTAAAAGTTGGTATATGTGTACAACTACACTGAAAAGAGAATATGATAAAAATTGTGAAATTTCCAGTGTTGTTCAATATGGTGTTGCTATACTAGGGCATAACTTTATTTAGCAATGATGGAAAAGCAAAGGGGCTGAGCTTCAGCGCATGTATTCCTACGCGAAGTAGTCCGGTTCGACACGCATCACGTACCACAATGAAAAGTGACTCAGCGCAAAAAAGCCTTGCATTGTGAAGTAGAAGCCACTTGGCGTTTAAGGTACTGGGAAATGGCGCAACCTTCTCCCGAGTGTGGAAATGCAGAGTGCCGACACAAAAACAGAAATAAATGTAAATATCTTGCTAATGTGTGCGGCGTTGTCTGAAAAGCTACACGTAGGTAATGACGACATATTTCTGGTACCGCACGCAGAGAAAATGGACTTGTTTGTAGAACTGTGTTCATTACTTGTAGGATACACTTGACTGTAAACATTCGACAGAAGTCTTTCTGGTTGGGTATGAAACTAGGAGATGATTTCGACTCCAACCAAAAGTTTTGAAGAAACCCGACGTTTCGGAACCGGCTTGGTTCCTTCCTCAGGGGTGACTGCAGAGGCTACGTAGCAGCGTCGTCTTCAAAGCCCTCGCGGGGTGGGTAATGACCTCTCTCTCTCTCCCTCTCATTTTGCCGTGGACCACAGTCCGTGTGAATACACTGGCGGAAGGGTTCCATGAGAGCGGTTGATATTGTGGGCTGCCTTCTGTATGTGCCACGACTCGAGTAACAACCTTCTCCTCCAGTTCAGCTCGCTTTCAAGGATGGCCGTCGCTTCAAAATTTATTTTGTGATCCAACGTCTCAGCATGTTCGGCGACTGCGCTGTGCTCTTTGTAGAACTTCCGCACATCATTGGCGTGTGGCTTCAGTCGTTTCGGTAGGTTTTTCGCCTCACCGATATACGACGAGGGGCACTCGGCACACGGAATTTCGTAAACGACACCGGGGCTACTGTCCACTGTTGACCGGTCTTTCGGTGGGAGAGGAGGCGGCCCAGTGTACACGAAGGCATGTGCGCGATGCCAACCCCTTCCTTCCTGATGATTCGTGCCAACAAAAAAAATAACTTTCGAAGCGAAGGCCATCCTTGAAAGTGAACCAAACAGGAAGAGAAGGTTGTTACTCGAAGTGTGGCAGCTGGGGCTAGTTGGTATGGCATGACGATAGTTATAGTGCGACAGCAAAACGACGACCCAGAGACAAGAAGTACACGAAGGACACGAGCGCTCATGTCCTTCGTGTCTTTCTTGTCTCTGTGTCATCGTTTTGTTCTCGCGCAATAACTATTGTTACTCGAGTTGTGGCACATACAGAGGACAGCCCACAATATCAACCACTCTGTCGGAACCCTTCACTCAGTGTATACACACGGGCTACGCTCCACGGCAGAATGAGACAGAGAGAGAGAGAGCGGTCATTACCCACCCCGCGGGTGCTTTTAACCTTTTAAATGCCGCACTATGAAGCAATAGGAGAAAAACTGAAATTTATGTTGATAATTTGCATTGACCTTCTAAATTAACTATGATCAAAAATACAGCCACATTCACAATGACTAAGCATGTTTTTTCGCATGTTCCATTTTTGGAACATTGGCATTTCCCATATGCAAAACACACATTTTCTCTGGAACAACTTTTATTGACTTTTCAGTCGGGTTTCTTTATTCAGGATAACGGAAGAATAATCTTTAGCGTCATACGATGTCTCTGAAAAGTATAGATATTTATAACAACACTTTATGAAAATTTCTTCTTTCATACTAGTGGCTGTACTACAGTGAGCAAATCACAAACAGTGGTAAGCGGCAAAGCCTTTCTTGTGCAGCCGCTTTTTGCACTGCTGGCACTGATTTGTGGTATTCTTCTTGCATTCCGCGCACCTTCCCTAAGTCGTTGAGATGATGTAGTGGCCATCAGTGTTTCTGTCCTCATATCTCGGATGAACCCAGGGTCCAGGTCTTACATTGAGTTTCTGCTTGAGCTGCAGCAAGGACATGGTGACGTCCTGCCGAAAGGCAATGTGCGTCATGGCGGCATCACTACCCTTGTGAAGCTCGCAGTGGAGGAGCCATCCTGCGACGACAGCTATGTTCAAACCATTGCTGGAAAGGTTCCACCACTCTTTCTTGCTCCTCAGTCTCGGTCAATAGCTTCCAAGGAGGCGGTCCATTATATCTACTCCACCCCTGCCCTCATTGTATTTTCTGATCAATTATGGTTGAGGAATGTCCACCATTTTGTTTGAGCGTCGTGAGGAGCGTTTCGCACTTCCAACAGGCTCTTGGCTGAGGTGGTTAGATGAAACTGTGACGACTGCATTGTCATTCCACCTGCATCCGCAGACCGCCCCATCACACTTGTAGTGGAAAGATCCTCTTTGTTTCTTTTCGATGTTTTTCAAGCTCTTCAGTGGACAACCACCGGTTCTTGTATCTCGCACAGTCCCTGTAGCTCGAGTCCCCTGGTCAGCCAGTTTCGTCAAGAAGCCATGCGAAGTGAAGAAGTTGTCAAGGTAGATTTCGCGATGTTCAGGCACTTCCAGTACCGAAACCATATTGCTAACAACCCTGATTCCGAGAGGTGATCCCGAGAGGTGCAAGATCAGGAAATGCCTCTAGCAACAACGGAGGACTCTCGCTGGGAAGTGTTTTTTCCAAACGTGGCATGTTCATCCCATACTGGTGTATGGGAGCGCTTTCAAGTATTTGTTTTCCGAGCGTTCGTTGAAGCTTTGCGTCCTTTTCCAGCAGTGAATTGCCGCCGCGCTGGTTTCTTTCGCCGTGGCTCAGGACTCGAACATGCAGAAGGCAAATCAACGTTATCATCGCTGCACTGCATAACTTCAACGTGCCCACAAACATCATCGCGAACAACTTCAGAAAAGTCGTTTTCGTTCACGTGCTCCTCGTTAGTAATATTGCCATCTTCAACAGGCGGCAATTGGTATACAGACGCACCTTTGCGTTCGTCATCGGGAAGGCTGAACAAAAGATCAATTGCTGCCTCCAAATTGAGGAAGCGTTGTGCCATGACCTACAACGAAAGTTATTGCGGTGTAAAGCACAGTACTACAAAAATAAAACCAGCCGCAAGGTAGTTTTCTACCTACATTCACAGGGATTGATGTAGCTAGGCACTGTAGTTCAATGCTGCTCTTTCCACGTGTCTGGCAAACTCAAAACGACGCCCAGGAAAGCTTATGTTCAAGTTTCTGCCAAGCGCCGCCCAGCGGGCGCCATCGACAAGGCAGAAAAAGAAAAAGAACGAGGCGAAATGCTTGCGCGCGTCTACGCTTCGTTTGACACTGTGAAACGCCAATGTTCCAAAAAAGGAACATCCACACAAAACTCTCAAGCTGAAAACTAGATTGTCTTTGTTATTTTTTAATTGTATTGCCGCGTAATCCCGAACTATTTGCCGATATTTTAGTTCCGCTTTGCTCACTGCAACATTACGTTTTCCTGCGGAATAATGCAACAAACATCTGGTGGTCAAGAAGCGCAAAATATGCCTGTTTTTAAAAATTTATCTAATGATTCTTCGTAGGTTCATAATAGAAATTAAAACTGCTACGTTTTTCACAAGTATCAATGAGTATGCGTGAACATAAAATTTTAATATGCGATATATTGGAGAGGAAATAAAAAATAAGGTTTCTTATGTTCCAATTTTGGAACATTGGCAAGTAAAAGGTTAAGACGACGATGCTACGTAGCCTCCACAGTCACCCTTGAGGAAAAAAACCAAGTCGGTTCGGAAAGGTCGGGTTTAAACGTTTTCGCTGGAGTCTATATCATCTCTCAGGATACACTTGATTTGGCTCTGTAGGCTTCGTTGCCAGAAAACTTTGTACGGCCCCGCCAAGGTGGTCTAGTGGCTAGGGTACTCTGCTGCTGACCAGCAGGTCAGGAGATCAAATCCTCGCTGTGGCGTCTGCATTTCCGATGGAGGCGGAAATGTTGTGCGCCCGTGTGCTCAGATTTGGGTGCACGTTAAAAATCACAGGTGGTCGAAATTTCCGGAGCCCTCCACTACGGCGTCTCTCATAATGATATGGTGGTTTTGGGACGTTAAACCCCACATATCAATCAATTAATCAAAGAAACTTTGTACGCGAGTGCACCACTTTTCAAGGTAGAAAAAGTCGTTAATATATAGGGCAAAAATTTTTGATGGCTCATACTCGTCGCTTCACACCACTCATACGTCTATGCCCGGGAACAGTGCCAGCTTCGGCCTCTGCTGTCCACGCTCTCTGCGCAACCGCGTGATGACAGAGTGGTGGTGTCCGACCGTCCCCTTCGCACGTGCCCCAACACATTCAGCATTGGCGTGATGACACAGTGGCCCACGCGGCAACGCTCGTTCGGCTGACGTCTCGTTTCGGAAGTCGCGTTAATGCGATGGCAGCCAAGTGGTTCTTGGCCACTAGCTTTCACCAAACGCACTCCGCAACTTACAAGTGTCCTTACTTTATTTCACACTCACATTTCACTAGCCTATTCTTCCAGAGTCAAACAGCGCTTGATATAATGCACAACTTTGTGCATTACAGTCATTTCGACCCCTTCGCCTCTGCTCCTACTGTCAAACTTCAGCCTCCGCTGTGTCCCCTTCATGCAAACTTGGCTCTCCGCCTAGAGAGATTGCCAAATCCTCGTATATACAATATGACAAAGGTGGTTTCACATCTCTTTTAATAGCTTTATGTATACTTCAATTCAATGTACCCAACAGCAGCAAACATTGATCTAGCCTTTGCGTTTTCATAGGTGATTACCTCATAAAGTGTGTGCACTTTTTTTATACAGGCGTATACTGTTCGCCTCTGACACTTTTTTTCACGTTAAATTTACTAAAACTTTCAGTGTTATTTGCTTTATTAGCGCCGTTTGTTAGAATCATTTCCCATTTACTTACAGTGGGCACTAACATAGTCTGTGTTTCAGGGCGTATACTTGACAAAGCACAAGTTTGCGTTCTTAGTCATTCACTCGCTTACAGCAATCGCCTGCAGCAAAAATGAGGCCCGCTTGTTTAAGGAATGGTTCAAGGACTTACTCTCCGAGCAAACAGTGTCCCGCTGTCAAGACGACGTTTCTTGTAATGACGATTCCTCCACATCCAGCTATCCCCATGCGACCATAATCAAGCTCAAGGTACACCTGGAAAATAAGACTTCGCGGTGGTTCACTTAGGTTCACAAAACGGCCAAGCACTTTTTCAGTTCTCGCTATATATCATAGAATCAGCAGCATGGATAAGTGGGGAGAAAATTGTGTAGTACACCGTCACTACCTCTGAGAAACTGGTAACTTGTTTCCCTTAGTAAAACTCTATCGACGCATGTTGAGTATTGGTTCGCTGTTTGAATAGGTGCGATTCGGATTTAAATGAACCATTCGTTGAGAGCCAGAGCCTGTGTGTGTCCCTTTCGTCAGGTCCCGTCTCGGAAAACTGTGCGCATCACTTCACAAATCAAACACACATATCACGCCGTTTCACTTACAATCCACGGGATGCTCTCTCTTCTGATTGGCTTGCCATTGTACACCCTTCCTACCGGCTCCGACTCACCGCAGCCTGCAAAACAATCAGGCAGACCAAGCGTATACGAACGATATTGCGAGAAATGTTGCCCTGGAAAAACAGAGGGGTGCCTCCAGGAGTGGCAGTGTAACAGAAAAGAAAAATAGCTAAGAGTGTCGGTATCTGCTATTTCGACACTTGCAGCTCGTGTTTCAAACATCATCATCATCATCATCAGCCTGACTACGTCTACTGCAGGACAAAGGCCTCTCCCATGTTCCGCCAGTTAACCCGGTCCTGTGCTTGCTGCAGCCAATATATACCCGCAAACTTCTTAATCTCACCTGCCTACCTAACCTTCTGTCTCCCTCTAACCCGCTTCCCTTCTCTTGGAATCCAGTTAGTTACCCTTAATCACCAGCGGTTATCCTGTCTACGCGCTACATGCCCGGCCCATGTCCATTTTCTCTTCTTTATTTCAACTATGATATCCTTAACCACCGTTTGTTTCCTAATCCACTCTGCTCTCTTCTTGTCTTTTAAGGTTACACCTACCATTTTTCTTTCCATTGCTCGCTGCGTCGTCCTCAATTTAAGCTGAACCCTCTTTGTAAGTCTCCAGGTTTCTGCTCCGTAGCTTAGTACCGGCAAGATACAGCTGTTATATACCTTCCTCTTGAGGGATAGTGACAATCTGCCTGTCTTAATTTGAGAGTGCTTGCCGAATGTGCTCCGCCCCATTCTTATTCTTCTAGTTACTTCAATCCCGTGGTTCAACTCCGTGGTTATGCAATGTCATCGGCGAAGGGCAGGTTACTAAGGTATTCTGCATTAACTCTTATTCCAAGCTGTTCCCATTCTAGGTTTCTAAAAACCTCCTGTAAGCACGCGGTAAAGAGCATTGGGGAGGTTGTGTCCCCCTGCCTTACACCCTCCTTGATTGGTAATCTGTTGCTTTCTTTATGAAGCACTATGGTAGCAGTGTATCCCCTGTAGATCTCTTCCAGAATGTTTATATATACTTCATCTACGCTCCGATTCTGCAGTGTCTGCATGACGGCTGATGTTTCTACAGAATCAAACGCCTTCTCGTAATCTATGAAGGCTATGTATATTGGTTGGTTATACTCTGAGCATTTCTCTATTACCTGATTGATAGTATGAATGTTGTCAATTGTTAAGTAGCCTGTTTGAAATTCTGCTTGTTCCTTTGGTAGATTGAATTCTAATGTTTTCTTTTCTCTGTTAGCAATTACCTTTGTAAATAGCTTGTATACTACAGAGAGCAAGCTGATCGGCCTGTCATTCTTCAAGTCCTTGTCATCTCCTTTCTTATGTATTAAGATGATGTTAGTGTTCTTCCAAGATTCTGGTACTCTTCCCGTCAGGAGACACTTCGAAAACGGGGTGGCTAGTTTTTTAACACAATCTGTCCTCCATATTTTAGCAGATCTGGTGTTACCGGATCCTCACCAGCAGCTTTGCCTCTATGCATGCTCTCCAAAGCTTTTCTGACTTCTTCTATCATTACTGGTGGGGTGTCATCTGGATTACTGCTAGTTCTTATAGTATTAAGGTCTTGGTTCTCTAGGCTACTGTACAAATCTCTGTAAAACTCCTCCGCTATTTTAACTATCCTATTCATATTGGTAGTTATTTTGCCTTCTTTGTTCCTTAGTGCATACATCCGACTTTTGCCTATCCCAAGTTTCCTCTTCACTGCTTTGACGCTTCCTCCGTTTTCAGAGCGTGTTCAATTGTCTCCACGTTATACCTTCTTACATCGCATACTTTACGTCTGTTAATTAACTTCGAAAGCTCTGCCAGTTCTATTTTGTCTGTTGTACTTGACACTTTCATGATTTGACGTTCCTAATTAGGTTCTTCGTTTCCTGGGAAAGCTTGCCAGTGTCCTGTCTAACCACCCTGCCTCCAACTTCCACTGCACACTCCGTAATGATACTCGTCAGATTATCATCATTGTATCTATACGCTAAGGTTGGTTTCCTCACTGAGAGCCGACTACCTGTTCTGCAGCGACACTCTGAATTCCTGTACTTTCCCTCTCAGTGCTAGCTCATTGATTGGCTTCTTGCGTATCAGTTTCTGTCGTTCCTTTCTCAAGTCTAGGCGAATTCGAGACCGTACCATTCTATGGTCACTGCATCGCACCTTTCCAACCACTTCAACATCCTGCACGATTCCTGGGTGCGCACTCATTATAAAGTCTATTTCGTTGTTATTTTCGCCAATAGGGCACCTTCATGTCCACTTGCGGTTTTCTAGTTTTCGGTAGAAGGTATTCAAAATCCGTAAATTATTGCGGTTTGCGAAGTCTACTAGTAGCTCTCCTCTGGCGTTTCTAGTACCGATGCCATAATCTCGTACTGCCTGGTCTCCAGCCTGCTTCTTCCCTACCTTTGCATTAAAGTCGCCCATCACTATAGTATACTGTCTTTTTACCTTACTCATTGCCGGTATTCAAAATCTGTAAATTATTGCGTTTTGCAAATTCTACTAGTAGCTCTCCTCTGGCGTTTCTAGTGCCGATGCCATAATCTCCTACTGCCTGGTCTCCAGCCTGCTTCTTCCCTACCTTAAGTCGCCCATCACTATAGTGTACTGTGTTTTTACCTTACTCATTGCCGATTCCACGTCTTCATAGAAGCTTTCAACTGAAGCGTCATCATGGCTGGATGTAGTCGCGTAAGCTTGTACTACCTTCATCATGTATCTTTTATTCAGTTTAATTACAATACCTACCACCCTTTCATTATTGCTATAGTATTGCTCTATGTTGCCAGCTATGTTACTGTGAATTAGGAACCCCACTCCCAGTTCTCTTCTGTCAGCCAAGCCCCGATAGCAAAGGACGTGCCCATTCTGTATCACCGTATAGGCCTCATCTGTCCTCCTAACCTCACTGAGCCCTATTATATCCCATTTAACACCCTCTCGCTCCTCCAATAGTACAGCTAGACTTCCTTCACTAGATAAGGTTCTAACGTTAAACGTTGCCAAGTTCAGGTTCCAATGGTGGCCTGTCCGGATCCAGAGATTCTTAGCACCATCTGCTGCGTTGCAGATCTGACCGCCGCCGTGGTCAGTTGCTTCGCAGCTGCTGGGGACTGAGGGCCGTGGGTTATTTGATGTGTGCATGTGGGAGGTAGAGGCCAGATACTGCACCAGAGTGGCCAATCCTTCTCTGGTGAGGGGTGTTTTAAACACAGGCACGTAAATACTGTGACAGATCCCGCTTGTCCTGTGTATCCTGCGCATTTTTGTCGAGCGTGCTTCTCAAGCTGATCGTCCCTGTTTGTTTAAGATTCCGATTTCACGCTATCGGCTTCAATAAATCACCCTATCTGCAAAACTTTGACCTTTTTTATACATAATTCTTTACCGGTCTGCACACTCTGGCACATTCATCCTAAAGACACGCGAGTTTTGTTCGCTTCTCATTTTAGAGAAACGAGCAACTGATTCTTTGCTTCGACTATTTCTTCGGTTTTCCGCTCAAGCATTTTCGGTTTCTTGTGTATTAGAAAAATTCGTGTATTCACAAAATAAGAAAGCTTCCACAATACCTATAGTTATCAATCAAGAGTTATATCGCATTCAAGCGACATCAGTGAACGTTTTGCTTGTGATAAAAGTGAGCAACTGATCCAATAAGGACTAAAAATTAGTTAGATGAGTTCAATTTAATGACAGACGCTTTCCTTGCGACAAGCAGAGATTGCTGAGCCAGATGGAGAAATGAATCTCGTCTTGACAGTTTTTTCTACATCGGAAATATCCTTCTTGTCGTGCAACAAACACGAGTTCAAGCCAAAAATACACGTGGGCACGCAAGGTGCCCAGGTGGGACTTCCAGTAAATGGGACCAAATCTGTAGCTAGAGTCACCAGTAATTATTTAGCTCAAAGTACTGCTAGTATGTTCTACGATTCTGAAGCTTTGCTACCTCGTTCTAAGGCAGCCGTTATCTTTAACTGTAAGATCTTATTTCTTACGCTTATCTTTTAACTTAGCTCTTAGTTCAATATCTACCACTCACAAGATCCGTGACGTATACACTTAGGGTGGTTCGAAGACGACAATCATTGTATTTTTATTGCACACTGATCAATTGATTCTGCCCTGTGAGCCACCGGGTGTCCTCCAACTACCGTGACTTCGCATGGCCTCCAAGATTGGAGGCAACTTACCATTTGCATTCCCTTCACCATCGGACTACTACTGAAGAAGTTAGGATTTCATGTGCTGCAAACATCATGTGCCGTTGTATCACGTGATGGCACAATGCTGACGTTATTAAGGCGTCATCATAACGTCAGAAATGTTGCCTATCTTTGATGTAATCCTGACGTTATGTGGTGACGCCCTTGCTCGTGCCCGACGGCACGGGACACCACCGACGCAGAACGGTAACGCCGACTGCCAAATTTTTTTGTTTGAAGAAGTATTTGAAGATTCGCTCTAAGAGGTGTCACTTACCGATTTGGTTAATTTGAGGGTCGATTTGCTAAAAAAAGAAAGAAAGGCGACGTTATCGTTCATTCAAATATAGGTTGATGTTAAAAAGAGACGAAACAAAGCATTTTATTTGAGTTTTTTGTCTCAAATGACATTTTGCACCACTTAGTCACTGAGTATGTAATAACCACTCATGAATTCGAGACAGCACACGCTTCATGCCACTACAGCCACTCGCCACAGCATCCATACGGCTCAAGTGCTATCATGCCCACCTTGAATCCTCCGATTAGGTTTCCAGCCACGTAGGCCACTTCTTGATAGCCCCGCTGTGGTGGTCTAGTGGCTAAAGTACTCAGCTGCTGACCCGCAGGTCGCGGGTTCAAATCCTGGCTGCGGCGGCGGCATTTCCGATGGAGGCGGAAATGTAGTAGGCCCGTGTACTCAGATTTGGGTGCACGTTAAAGAACCCCAGGTGGTCTAAATTTCCGGAGCCTTCCACTACGGCGTCTCTCATAATCATATGGTGGTTTTGGTATGTTAAACCCCACATAGTGGAGTAGTGAGTAGTGAGGCCACTTCTTGATAGAGACCAAACTAATAAATGACTGAATGTTAGAATATAAATGCTTCCCGAGTACCCAGCTGGATCACACTCGCCCCAAGTCATTCCGTATTGCGTTTCCTATTGTCATGCCATGGTTTCGCACGTAAGTTTGCTGTCGTGAACGTTGCTGTCGAAACACTTACGCATCATTATAGCCCAGAACTAAACTTCAGAACCATACCATTACTTATTCTGATGGGTGCTGCTGTATACTTGCTGCGGTATGGATGTATAAAACATTTTACCGGGGTCCTGAAGGATGGCACCCCTAATTTATTGCACCCCTGTGTTTGGCCCCTCCCACGTAGGGACGGGCGGGGCTATCCTCACCGCCACGTCGTGGGCCTTCTGGTCAGCTTGAGTTGTTGTATTAGGACCGGGTTCCTGAGCATGAAATCAAAGGCATTTTCGTAAAATTCTTGATGTAAGAAAAAAAAAGCTTGTCTTCTTTTGCTCCTGTGTTAGGCCTGATTCGAGGCGTGTTCAAAAGGGCGTTTGCGTATATTCTAGCAGGCATCTGCAGGCGCAATTAGTTACCACCAGCAGCGTTCAGTCAATAGCCTCCTACCGCAAAACCTACGGCGCTGGCTTTCAAAAAACCTCGAACATCAAGAACTAGTGTTTCAGAAATGCGTCCGAAAATCCTCAGAAGTTAGCATAATGGAGTATCTTTGTATATCGTGATCATCTGCAAATCATCAAAATCACCATCGTCATTTACATAACATCGTCATAATCTTGGCTTTGCATCATCATCTTCATCGTGCCTCATCATTATCATACCGTGGGGCACTGTGCCTGTACATTGTTGAAACCTCGGGCCAAATTACCGACCCCCCAACTCAAGCATCACACGCTGAGGCAGCTTCTGAGACTGCTGCTTCTGCTTCCGATGTTCCTAAACTTGTTCTCAAAACTAATATGCTGAACAGCGGCACTCAAGATGCTGTGATCAGCAAGCTCAGAAAGGCATTTCTCTCGCATTTAGACATCAAAACATCTCTGAGCCTCGCTCACCACCTTCAAGGTCGCTTCTAGTTACGTACCTCAGACTAACTGGCTGATCGAGCGATTTAACTTCCTCATATTATCGCTGCCTATATTGAATCACGCCCCAAAAAGGAAGCACTTTTACCTTTCGTCATTTTTGTCGGTATCATGGCCGTTAAGCAGACAGCTAGCTATCACCATCGTACCTCGTTCACGTATGTTTGCGATCACCTTTTCAGAATTTCATTCCTTTAATTAAAACGCGAATTTTCGCCCAATCTTAAGTAGAATACGTTTCGCTATTCACCCCATGTCGCCAGCGTTTTCACACAAATACAGCAGCGAGACAGCAAGATAAGAAAATTGTTTCCGATGTGTTGTACCGTTCTACATCATTCCAACATGGCGATGAGGTGGCCCCTTTGGCATCTTTTGTGACACGTGTTCTGTGTAGGCATGTTTTAGGAGGCCATAAGAATTTCTAGTGCTGATTTCACCCGTCAAATATTGCGTGATGCTAATCATTGCCCTAGCAGACCTACCTAATACAGAGGCTGTCAATGTGTCCAAGATAAGCCCTAAACAACGTTCTTCGTCCCCTCGAGCGGCAGTGGCCAGTCAGGTCACTATTCATTTTTACTTTTTTTGCAGTAGCATACATCGTTCGATAGATAGAAAGTGCGGGAAATATTCATATTAGTCATATTATTTTTCATCTTTTTCATCAGAGGTGACAGCGTTGTAACGAAAAGTTCATTGCCATTCTGAATATTTGAGAAGTCGACACGCATAATTTTTGCATAGAAATGAAATCCACCCGATTTCGTCTCAAAATTGAAATACCACATTGATTTGAACAAAATTAGCTGGCATCGCTTTATCAACGATTATTGCAAATAGATACGTGTGTGTGCGGGCTATGCTAAGAAATAAAGCATTCAGGGGTCCCTTTAGGAATAAAGCGCGCAGGGGTCCCGTGTGCCGGGTCCCTTACGGGTCCCAGCACACGGGGCCCATAAGATGATAAGCGCCATCGGAAAAAGTACAAATGGAATCCTCTACTCATTGCTTTACCATGTATTTGTCGTGTTTACGTTATAATGTTGTTCACAACCATGCTATATGAACGGAATCCTAAAACAAATCATCACTAGAGGTCAAGCTGAGAGATATCTTCAGCGTGAAACCGCAGTGGCGGCTAGTGCGTTCTCTTGACTATTTCAGGGTGTCTGCGATGACATGCCTACCTTATTTTGTCGTGAATACATGTCAAATATAGTCGTGTACAAGCTAAGAAGCCAGCAGTATTTTCTCTATACAAGCGGATGCACCCAAGCATGCACCATATCTGTTTCAGGCTATGCTACTGAGCACATGCCCGAATGACCAACTCTGGGCAGCACGGCTGGCTGAAGACTCCGCCAAGACCTAAGGCATGGCCACTAGCTGACGAAGGAGGGCTTCGGTAGAATTATATACCCGGCCCTTCTCTCCACTGACCCTAGCAACTGAAAGTACAAAATATCGTCTCTCTCCCTCTCTACTGTCTGAAGTCATGAGCTGGAAGACTGTATAGTAATCCCTGCTTTACAGAACGTTGCTGGTTGAATTGTCTGGACTACTTATTTAGCCGCGGTGATGACCGGCTGCCACGATGTGGTCATCTGGGCGGAGCCTTTCCAAACTTCTTGAATTACATCCGAGGATAGCTGAACTGTCGTGCGCTTTGTGCCTGAATGAACACTACCCCACCAGAGATTCAACAGCACAGCAAATATCTCGTAGAGACCCTGACATCTTTTATTTCGAACATGACTCAACCTTTCCTTGGTGCACACTGTGGCAGACAAATCTTTACGCGTAAAAAAACTTACATTTGCTGATACCGAAAGTGCCACAGCGAAAATCATTTGAAGAGGAATCATTTGAAGTGGTAGATGCGTGTGAGTCACCTTGTCGCCACACAAGGAAGCCATAGTTTCTGCGCTCCGCAGTTGTGCAAAAATGTTGATGCAGTTTAAAAAGGGCCGCTGCTTGTGCTACACATGTCAACTTCATAACTTGCTTTCAGTCACTCTCAAGTTGTTTATAGGCCGTTAAACGAAGAGGAGAATGCAAACACGGCAACTGAAAGCTAGCTTCTTAGAACTTTTTCCCTGAACCCTCTTGCGTAGCACATAGTAGCACACTTTTAAACGTTTCAATCCACGAGTGAATTCAGCGTGCAAACGAAAAGAAGCGAACTTCCGTTAACTGTGTTCTATACCCGTAACGGTGCGTATGGTGGTGCTTTGCGCTCCTGTGGAGCTGGTCGCCCACACTTGATTATTCATTGTTTCTTATGCTGCAAAAAAACATTTTAGTTTCAGGGAACTCGCTAGATTGCTCATTCAACCAAGTTACGACGGGATATTCATTCTAGTTATGTTCAGCCAGCTTTGTGCAAGCATCTCCACAATTATTACAATTGTTCGTGTTTTGAATAAATGTCTAAAAAATACGTCATATTAAACTTGCCAAGTGTTCACGGTATTGAGCGAATGTACGCTTGTTAGAGCCGCTTCGTGAGCTAGTGACAGTTTAAGGGTGACTGCCAAAAGATAACTAAAAATAAATAAATATTGGTCGTTTCATGCACGTTTAATGCCATCCCAACTCTACGTCCAAACTACTTCTTCTACGCTATAAAGTATAAGAGCTCCCGAGCAGCGTATTATTCAATTCCATGAATGCGTTGGCGTGCGTAATCTGGCACGAAACAGCCTATATATATATATTCGAGTTATTGTTCAATATTGCCTCCTTCGGAGCAAGACTGCCTTGTACTTCTTCATGTGTACTGTGTTTACGTGGTCTGTTTTTGAAGCTCTGAACAGTGAGTTCATTGAAGTGCTTCGTGTCACTTGCTCAAACAGCGTTAAATAGTGTCATTGCAACTAATCTGAAAATATCCGTCATGTTAAATTCTTGGAATCAGTGTATATATGCCAAAGTTTTTCCTTGACCTGCAGTCGTCTCTTTGACATACAAGGTATTTTCTGCGGAATTATAATCTATCTATCTATCTATCTATCTATCTATCTATTTATATGTCTGTCTGTCTGTCTGTCTGTCTGTCTGTCTGTCTGTCTGTCTGTCTGTCTGTCTGTCTGTCTGTCTGTCTGTCTGTCTGTCTGTCTGTCTGTCTGTCTATGGCTAGTGCTTTAAAGGGCTTACTCAGGGATAAGGTGCTAATTCATGTTTACTTTAGTGCGCTATGTAAGTGGAGATCAATATCTACTGGACTTTGTATATAACTTGCAGCCGCCTCAGTATATCGAAGCAATTGGTATCATAATGGCTCTTTGACTTCAAGCAATCCCTCGTGGCACACCTCACTTGATCAAGTTCGCGAAATTTTCCAGACAGGATCTTAGAAGCCTAGAAGCAAGCTATGTAGAATAAGTCGGCACGTCCACATAGGAGGTATGTCACGAGAAAGATAAAGCCACGAACAAATTCGAATGCAGAGCCTGCGAAGTTGCGTTCGGCGATGAAATCTTGTTGAAACATGATGTTCTCCGTTGAAAAAAGGCTGGAACGTAATATGCCTGTGTCCTACAAACAAGCTATTGTTCACGCGGTGTTCAAAGAATGAAGTTGGAATAAAGTAGCGTGCTAGCACTAATTCATCTTCTCCATTCTCTTCCATTTTCCAGCAAGTTGCTGTACATGCAGGCCAATTTTCGTGGTTCATACTCGTGTCGGTCGTCGCGCCATTGTCCTACTCTTCACACATCTGCAGGGCAGGATCCCTTCGCTTTTGGCTTCGTGGCCGTATACACATGCAGAAGCATGAGCTGCGACACGTGAATGTTCAGCCGTCTCGCATCCACGCAGCCGTGGATGCGAGTGTCGTGGATGCGAAACCACAGCTGACGCCTTAGGGTATTAACTCTCGTAGAAGAGAATGCGCGGTGGCCGCGTGCTGACATATATTGAAAAGATGCTTGTCTGTGCGCAGAATAAAGCCGACAGTAGCTGGTTGTATTTGGCTCGTTGTGAATGCATCGACACTGTTTGTCATCTTCGGTGATGATGATATGTGGCGTTTAACGTCTCAAAACCACAATATGATAACGAGAGACGCCATATGTGGTAGAGGGCTCCGGAAATTTCTACCATCTGCGTTTCTTTAGCCTACACCCAAATCTGAGCACATGAGGCTACAGCATGCCCCGCCGCGGTGGTCTAGTGGCTAAGGTACTCGGCTGCTGACCCGCAGGTCGCGGGTTCGATTCCCGGCTGCGGCGGCTGCATTTCCGATGGAGGCGGAAATGTTGTAGGCCCGTGTACTCAGATTTGGGTGCACGTTAAAGAACCCCAGGTGGTCAAAATTTCCGGAGCACTCCACTACGGCGTCTCTCATAATCATATGGTGGTTTTGGAACGTTAAACCCCACAAATCAAATCAAATGAGGCTACAGCATTTTCGCCTCCACCGAGAATGAAGCAGCTGCATTCGGGATTTCATCCCGTGACCTTTGGGTCAGCAGACACGTACCTTAGCCAATAGACCACTGCGGCGGGGCGATTTGGCTTATTTGTGAATGATATTTGTGAACGCATCTACACCACAATTTCTACTAGATGCGATTTCTACGGCATGCTTATGGTGCGGGCTTTGTTCCTTCCTTCTTTCCGCGGCGTCCACAGCCCACAGCGCATGCTAATGCGTTTCCTTTTATCAGTCCTCTCCTGTTCTCCGCGTCTTTCTCTCAACTCGGTGGTGAAGGCAACAAGACGCTTCCTCAGTTGTGCGGCAGCCACCATTTGTGCGCCCACCCTCCTACCCTGTGCATGCGCAAGTGCTTCCACCTCTCTTCCGAACCGGAAGCTTGTTTTTCTTGTTACGGTACGCTTCCCATCAGTCTCACTGGCTTGCGGAGAAGAAAATCATCACAGCCATCTCATACAATCCAATAGCGAACTCGAAGTAACCAGCATTAGGGGCAGTTGCCACCGTCACCCGGCTCCATGGTCGAGTGAGAAATGATGGTCAATTGATGAAGGTTGCGGAATCGAACCGTCCACGGTGGCCACATTACAATCAAAGCAAAGAGTACGCTAACAATGTCCGGTGGTCGAAATTTCTGGTGCCCTCCACTACGGCGCCCCTTATATACGTATCACAATTTTTTTCGCACTCAACCCGCTCTATGACGATTGTTTAGCTGTGCAGCCCAGCACAGAAAAATTATTAATAATAATAACTGCATTACAAGGAGATCAGGAAAACATTTTGAGAAAAATAAAGAACTCTGCAAATACGTGGAAATGTATTAGGATCTTTGCATCCGAATAATTTGCGTCACTGGTACACCTAACTAGAGTAAACGCAGAGTTCCATCAATACACCCCCCCATATATATATATATATATATATATATATATATATATATATATATATATATATATTGCAGAGAAGCCGCCGAACACTGTAATGGGTCGAACCCTCGAGTGCTTTTTAGTGGTCTGCCCAAAAAGAACGCCGCTCGCGCGGAGAGTCCGTGCTTGGCTGTTACTGTCGCCATTGTGTAGACTCGCTGTGTGCCGGCTAATAAACGCCATAACAAATTGGTGGAGAGTGCTACGATCCCCTTCGGTGCCCTTGGAACTACGCTCACGTACCCTGCAACCTACCATGTACCACGACGCCTCTCAGCAAACGTCTCCTCCCATGCCACCCCCTTGTCCCGGTGTCCCCAGGATTCGCGACCCACCAATCTTCACGGGCGCTGGTGGCACTGACGTGGAGGACTGGCTCGCCATTCATGAGCGCGTGAGCGTCCCCAACAAATGGGACGAGGACGGCAAGTTGACAAACTTGGTGTTCTACCTTGCGGGCGTTGCGAGTTTGTGGTACACCAACCACGCGTCCGAGTTCGCAACCTGGTCCGATTTCAAGACTGCTATCACCAACGTTTTTGGCTGCCCTGCCGTTCGCTAGCTGCAAGCCGAGCAGCGCTTACGCGAACGCGCTCAGCAGGCCGGTGAATCATTCACCAGTTACATTCAAGATGTCCTGGACCTGTGCGAGAATTCCAACGACAGCATGTCCGAATCAGACAAGATCCGGAACGCATGAAGGGCATTGACGATGATGCCTTTACGATGCTGCTAGCCAAAAACCTAGGCACAGTAGCTGAGGTCATCACGCTGTGCCAGAGCTACGAGGAGCTCCGCCGGCAGCGTTCGATGACCCGTCGCTCTACACCACCAGAAGCAGTGCTTGCTGGCTTGCAGGCGAGATGTGATCAGGTGGCGCTGCTGGCAGACCCAAAGTCCTTCATCCGTGAAGAAATCGCGCGCCAGTTCTCTCTCCTTACTTTTGCCCACCCACCGGCTGTTCAACAATCGGCAACTACTATTTTTCCACCCATCCGCCGAGCGATTGAGCAGGAAATAGCGGAGGTCATGCCTGCGTACCACCCACAACAACTTCCGGCCCCTGCGCCCCCAAGTTACGCCCAAGTGGTCGCAAGGCCGCCTGCAGTCGTTCAAGAGCCTGCACCAGTGACTTACGCCGAAATGCCGCACGACCTCCGTCCTTGCAGCGAGTATGCCGGCTGCGCATGTTGGCGCAACCCCTCAGCCTCATTTTCAGCCCACCATGCAGCCTTTCCAGCCGCCGTTCCGGGCAAGACCCACCCCGGCAAACCGATGGCGCACACCCGACAACCGGTCCATCTGCTTTGCTTGCGGTTACGCCGGTCACGTAGCCCGTTATTGCTCTCGACTACAGCCGGCTCCCATTTCTTCTCCTGTTGCTGGCCACTTTAGCCGTTCGTATAACGACGAACTGCCGTCTGCGCCACTGTCTTCTCTCCCAGGTCCGTCTGCTCGAAGGTCGCCGTCTCCACGACGTCGGTCTCTGTCCCCCATGCGGCCAAGTTCTTCTGCTCATGAGCGGGAAAACTAGTCGTCGCAGTCCCAGAGGCAAGGACTGCGACGCTATCGCATTGTGAAAGCCCTCAGAGCCGCCCATCTAATGTCATTGGCGTGCTTGTGGACGGTGTTCATGCATCTGCTCTTATTGACACTGGAGCTGCGGTATCAGTAATGAGCGAAAACCTTAGCGGCTTGCTTCGAAAAGGGACGACGCCTATTTCTGTACTGTCCCTTCGTACCGCTAGCTCACGTCGTATTAATCCTAGAGCAGGCTGCACAGCTCGCGTTGTCGTTCAGGACGTTCTGTATGTCGCCCAATTCATCATCATTCCTGCATGCTCTCATGACGTCATCCTGGGATGGGATTTTCTCTCCCGCAACGACGCCGTCATTCATTATGCCGCCGCCGAAATCGAACTCTCTCCCTTCTCGCATTTGACGCCCGAAGACGGTCCCTCGACACTGAGCAAGATTCTTGTGAAAGACGATACTATAGTGCCTCCAAGCTCGATGATGGGTGTATCGGTCTACTGCACCGGTCTCTCCGACACAATTGCACTCGTTTCGCCATCCTACCGTGCTTCCAGAAGGAAAGGGTTGCTAGTACCTTTCGCGACTGGGCAAATCACCCAGGGCAACGCCGCTATTTTCGTGACCAACCCATCCCCGTACACTGTTACCTTGGTTCGAGGGGAATGTCTCGGCAGAGTGGAACCAGTCGACGACGCACAAGTCCTGGACGTACCCGAACACTCGCGTTGTCCCGATTCGCGTACCATCAGTGCTGTTTCTACTTCTGACCCAACATCTCCTGATGTATTTGGCCCATACATTGATGACAACCTCACGTCAGTACAGCGTTCCCAGCTTCTAGACCTGTTGCAAGAATACCGTTCTTCTTTCGATGTCAGGCGAAGTTCTCTCGGTCGCGTGTCCACTGTTACGCATCGTATTGACACTGGTGCCCATCCACAATTACGGCAACTTCCATACCGCGTGTCGCCTGCTGAACGCCGGGAAATTAACGAGCAGGTTGACGATATGCTCCGACCCGACGTCATTCGGCTCTCGGACAGTCCATAGGCGTCTCCTGTTGTTCTTGTTGCGAAGAAAGATGATTCTGTGCGGTTCTGTGTGGACTACAGACGGCTCAATAAGATCACTCACAAGGATGTCTACCCACTGCCGCGCATCGACGACGCAATTGACAGCCTTCACGGAGCCCAAATTTTTCTTCTCTCGATCTGCGCTCGGGGTACTGGCAAGTACCCCTTGCTGATGATGCTCGACCGAAGACTGCCTTCATCACACCCGACGGCTTGTACGAATTCAACGTCATGCCGTTTGGTCTGTGTAATGCACCTGCGATATTTGAGCGCATGATGGACACCGTTCTGCGCAACTTGAAATGGCACACGTGCTTGTGTTACCTCGATGACGTTGTTGTCTTCGCTCCAGATTTCTCCACCCATCTCCAACGTCTAAAAGAAGTTTTCGCACGTGTGAAGAATGCCGGCTTGCAACTAAATCTGAAGAAGTGCCGCTTTGCAGCACGCCAAGTCACCATCCTAGGGTACGTCGTGTCCAAGGATGGCATTCTTCCTGACCCAGCCAAGCTTCGGGCTGTGGCCGAATTCCCAAAACCTGCGTCCGTCAAAGAACTGCGTAGTTTCGTGGGCCTGTGCTCATACTTCCGACGCTTCATACAAAACTTCGCCACGATTATATCACCGCTGACGAAGCTCCTTGAAAGTAACAGGCCCCTCAATTCGTGGTCGTCAGAGTGCGACAACGCGTTCTTGAAGCTCCGCCATTTGTTGACATCTTCTCCCATTCTCCGCCACTACGACCCTACGGCCCCAACAGAAGTGCACACGGACGCCAGTAGTGTAGGCCTCAGCGCTGTCCTGGTGCAGCGCGAACCCGGGTTCCCTGATTATGTTGTGGCATATGCAAACCGTACGCTTACGAGAGCCGAGACAAACTACACCGTCAAGGAAAAAGAGTGCCTGGCGATCGTCTGGGCTCCTACAAAGTTTCGACCTTATTTGCATTGTCGCCCATTTGATGTCATCACCGACCATCATGCACTATGCTGGCTGTCATCATTGAAGGATCCCTCAGGCCGCCTCGCCCGTTGGGCTCTTCGCTTACAAGACTACGACATCCGCGTGCTCTACCGCAACGGACGCCAGCATGCTGATGCAGACGCCCTCTCGCGCTCCCCTCTGCCTGAAGCTGACGTGCTCTGCTCAGTATCCTCGGCTGCTGTTTCTGCCATTGATGTTGACATCATTTCTACCGAACAGCGAAAGGATAATTGGATCGCCCAACAGATCGACTTGCTCTCTGATCCGTCCGCAACGCCATCCCTGCGTGCCTTGCGTCGTCGAGCTCACCATTTCGCCATTCGTGACGGCCTCCTACACCGACGCAAGTACGACGCCGATGGCCGGCAGTGACTACTCGTGATACCCCGCAGTCTGCGGTCGGAGATATGTGAATCCTTCCAATCCGATCCACAGTGCGCGCACTCTGGGGTATTCAAAACCTACCATCGCATTAGAAAACGCTACTTCTGGCGCGGGATGTACCGCTACGTCCGGCCGTTCGTTCGCTCCTGTCTCGCTTGCCAACGCCGCAAACCGTCCGCACACATGTCACCAGCCGGTCTGCAACCGTTACCTTGCCCTGACCGTCCGTTTGGGCGCATAGGTATCGATTTGTATGGACCACTCCCTCTGACATCCACTGGCAACCGCTGGGCCATCGTCGCCGTAGATCATTTAACGCGATACGCCGAAACCGCCGCTCTCCCTGCGGCTACTGCGTGTGATGTTGCGTCCTTCCTACTACATCGTTTCATACTGCGCTACGGTCCACCCCAGGAGCTTCTCAGCGATCGAGACCGTGTCTTCTTGTCAGAAGTCATCGACTTCATTCTCACTGAGTGTCATTCTATCCACCACAAAACTACTGCTTACCACCCGCAGACGAATGGTCTGACCGAACGCTTTAACTGCACCCTCGGCGACATGCTGTCGATGTACGTCGCCGCCAACCACACGAATTGGGATACCATACTGCCCTTCGTCACCTACGCCTACAACACCGCCCCTCAAAGCACGACTGGTTTTTCACCTTTCTTTTTGCTGTACGGAAGGCACCCGTCACACACCATCGACACGATACTCCAGTACACGACGGATCCATCTGAGTGTACAGTTATTTCCGAGACCGCCAGGCTTGCTGATGAGTGTCGCGAGCTTGCCAAGACTTTTACGACGCATGAGCAAGAGCGGCAGAAAAGTATTCGTGATGGCTCCGCTACTTCTGAGCCCACGTTCCTTACTGGTTCCCTTGTATGGCTCTCAATCCCGACCTCTGTAGCTGGCCTTTCTTCGAAACTACTCCCGAAATATGAAGGTCCCTACCGTGTGATCGAGCGCACATCTCCGGTCAACTATCTTATCGAGCCAATTGAACAATCTTCGGACATGCGCCGCCGCAGGGGCGACATAGTCAACGTCGAGAAATATATATATATATATATATATATATATATATATATATATATATATATATATATATATATATATATATATATATATATATATGAATAAAAAGAAGGCACACGTCGAAGAACGGAAATGTTTCTTTACGTTTCGGCCGTGGGACTGGCCTTCGTCAGAATATATATATATATATATATATATATATATAACAAGTGTTGATTGTGGGTAAGTTTAACTAGAGGCGAAGCAGCTTATGGCCTTATGGCCGAGTTCTATCCGGTGTGCGTGCGGCATGACCACCGTGACTGCGCAAGCGCCCAGTTTTCTGCTCTGGCGTGAGCTCGGGAAGATGGCAGGGGCTTCCCGTCACGTGAGTGGTGCCCCAGGGTGGGGTGTAAATGGTGGCGTGAGCACTGCCTTCACTGCATGCACCAGCTAACAGCTTTCTCTGAGACGTAGCGGATCTCTCTCTCTCTCCCTATTCCCCATCCTTCTATAGATAGAAGGCTCGCGTTAGGTCATGCACGCGCTCAGTCACTACACCGGCAATGCCTATCTCATGAGTTTCAATGTTGGCGTCAGTTGCAGTATTACCTTGACGCCTGTCGAGGTAATACATAAAGCATAAATATTCAATATACTTGAAACACTTTGTCACGGAAGATGTCTGCAATGCAACATATACTGCACTTTAATGCGCATCACCAAACGTCGTTGCTTTTAAATGCGAACTACTCCATAGTATGGCCAGTTCAAAAGTACTTGGGACGGCCAGCTCAAACGAACGTAAGACAGAACACGGCCTTCCTCTGTTTTCGTGGTGGCTTTTTCATAGGTACTGACATGTATGCCAACTAGCACACTTCACTACCTGGAGAAAAATAAATAACGATGCACGTGATGTCTAAATGAATACTCGGCAGACAAAAGACGCCAAAGTTTGCGTTAGATTAGCAAGGAAACAGTACACTGCATCCAACTCCCATAAAAAGAACAACCACGATCTACAATATCGTGCCAGAAGATCACAACGGCCTTCGTCAAGCGCACCCGTCAAGTGCACTGATCAGTGTAGAAGGGGCTTTCCTGTTACGTGTGCAGTTGTGATGTTCCACGCAAGATATCGTTGCTGAGGTCGTCCGTTATCATTTTTTGTGGGGAGGGGAGCTAACATTGTGTTGGAAATATATATATATATATATATATATATATATATATATATATATATATATATATATATATATATATATATATATACACTTTCAGCTGTTAGACAGAGCTCGCACTATCTTTTTCGCGTCCGTGTTGCATTTTTGCTGGCAGCGATGAGTATTTCTTGCTATGCGAATGCAAATATCCCGTCTATCTATCTATATCTATCTATCTATCTATTGAGAGAGTGTGACGAGGAGAGGGCACAGCGGGCACAGATGCAGGGCAGAACGGACTGACGCGAGTGTGATTTGGCGCGTTCGCTAAAGAAAACCACCCGAGAACATGCACTCCGCGTGACATAAACTGACCTGCGCTTCTCCAAAGACGAACGAGGCAGCTCGTTGGGTAAAAAAAAACAATTCTCCAATAGATTTTGTTCTGTGTCTGCAACGCTCTTCGTAGCTGTAAGAAGACGACAATGATGATGAAAACATTCGGTTTATATACAAAAAAAGCAATCAGGGGCTCGATTCCGGGACGCATATATATTGCCGCGTGCATAGCTGCATTTAGCGGCGAGATAGCAACGACAACGAAGAACGCGGATTTGCTCGAGAGGCGCAGCGCAGCAGAGTGAAGAAGACGCCAATCTTAGCGGCCTTCTCTGAGAGCGTTTCTACAAGTCCCACTGTCCGTGTTTTTAAATAAACCACCTGTAACTTATCACCGGCGACACTGGTGGACGAGCTGGGTACTACCACCTCATGATCAGCACCCCTGTGAGAAGCCCCCCAGTCCAGCCCTACGAGACAGCCACGCGTAGAGACACCTTTGCACCGCTCAAGCCGTTGCATTCAAGGTCTTGAACCAGAATTTGGCCTTTTAAAGGGAGCAACACTTCCGACAGCGGTCCCCCCCCCCTACTCAAGAAATCTTAAGGAGGCCTGCACAGGTGACGGTCCAGAATATGCGCATTCTTGAACCATTTCATGGCCGGCCGAACGAAGATGCGCAAGACTGGCTTGAGCAGTTCAAACGGGTAGCTAAATCGAACTACTGGAGTCTCGATGGAAAGCTCTTCCACGTATACTCCGCCCTTGAAGACGGCGCGAAGACGTGGTTTATAAACCAGAAGCCAACATTGACGACATGGGAGGAGTTTTGTCGTCGGTTTCTTGACACCTTCGGTAACGCGGACCGACGCGAAAACGCACAACGCCTTCTTGAAGGATGCACCCAACAGCTGCATGAATGCGTCCCTATGTTTACTGAGGATATGGTGCGCCTGTGCCACCGCGCGGACCCCAACATGCCCGAGGCTCAAAAGCTTAGCCATCTCATGAGGGGCGTCCAAGAGCAGCTATTTGTTGGTCTTGTGCGTAATCTACCGACAACAGTGGACGAGTTCACCAGGGCGGCCACCGCAATATTGATTGATATGTGGGGTTTAACGTCCCAAAACCACTATATGATTATGAGAGACGCCGTAGTGGAGGGCTCCGGAAATTTAGACCACCTGGGGTTCTTTAACGTGCACCCAAATCTGAGCACACGGGCCTACAACATTTCCGCCTCCATCGGAAAAGCAGCCGCCGCAGCCGGGATTCGAACCCGCGCCCTGCGGGTCAGCAGCCGAGTACCTTAGCCACTAGACCACCGCGGCGGGGCAGGCCACCGCAATAGAGCATGCGCAGCAACAACGGTACCGACAGTCTGTCTGATCGCCCAGCCACCGGAGCAGCTGCAGGCGCCGCCGCACTTACCGAAAACGACGAGTTTTCTCAAGTCCACCTGATTAGACAGATCGTGCCTGAGGAGATTGCGAAGGAAAACGCAAAATACACATTGCAGTCACAGGCGCCCCCGCAGCAAGAGTCCACGGTAGCCTCCGTCGCTGAAGTCGTTCGCTATGAACTTCGACAAGCGTTTGCCTCTCCTCAGCAATATTCCGCTTCACCGCACCGTCCAAATTTGTGTACCTATACCGACGCTGTGCGTCGTCCATTGGCTCCAGAAGTATCATACCAGCCGAATGGATGCAGCTATGCAGACGCTGTTCGTCTACCCACGCCCATGCCAGTGCTGCAGTACCTCAAACCGTATCCTGTGGCAGCTTGGGCTCAGCACGATTGTCGGGCGACGCTATATGCGGAAGACCGACATATGGCGCTCTGTGGATTGCCGACCACTCTGCTACAGCTGTGGAGAGCCAGGACACATTTACCGTTCTTGCCCACATCGCCGAGCTGAATACCGCGGTAGTGCACCTACAGCTACGCGCCGACAGTTCGACGAAAGCCGTGCCCCCATTGACGATGACCAGGCTGGCAGGCAAGAAGGCGCTTCTACCTTCCGGACGCGCTCACCATCCCCGGCTCGCTTTGGTTCACCAAGCCGCCGTAGTTTTGCTGACGTCGTCAGAGGTCGGTCTCCCAGCCCACGGCGGGGAAACTGGAAGCAGCGACCTCTGGGGGGAAGGTTGCAAGCCGTCGAATTGCCGAAAATCCCCCACTGCTGCCGAAACACGTGAGAGGCGACGATGAAGACTTCGCCGAGAAAACTGTGACTGCCGACCTCACCGTGACGATTGATGGCGTTGAAGTGACGGCCTTAGTCGATACGGGTGCAGACTTCTCCATATTGAGTGAACGATTTGCAGACGAACTCAAGAAAGTCAGGATGAAATGGACGGGCCCTCATATCCGAAATGCTGAAGGCCAGATAATGACTTCCACGGGAAAATGTACAGCAAGACTCACTATTGAGAATGTGGCTTTTGTAGCCACATTCTCAATACCGGAGTGCTGCGGAGTGCTGCGAACCTATGATATTGAAAATGGACTTCTTAAGAGAGTACGGTGCTGTGGTCAACATACGTGATGGTGTGATCACATTCGCCGCTGACAAGTCTGTGACCAATGATCCAGGCCAAGAACCCAGGGTGTTACGTGTGGTCGACAACGACGTCTGCGTGCCACCACTGTCATGTAGTCTTGTTTCCGTGTGTTGCGCCGTGCACTGTAACGAAGACACCATAGCTGAACGCATCACTGCCCTTTTTCACCAAGGCTTCGCCATCGCTCGCGGTATCGTCAGCTTAGTGGAAGGGCACGCAGAGGTGCTTCTGACCAACTTCACGAATGAGCGCCGGCACCTCGGTAAAGGCACGGCTGTGGCGTACCTCGAAGAGCTCGACTACTCTCACGACTGTCTTCTAATGCAAGGGGAACCCACAGCTCAATCACCTCCACATACACCACCAGTTGACATCGGTCCGTGTCTAACACCGACTGAAAGATGCCATCTCGTTGAGCTGCTCGACCAGTTCAAGGACTGCTTCTCATCGACATCACGAGTGGGTCGAACGCCTCTGACTAAGCATCGCATAATTATGGAAGACACAGCGAGACCGATCCGACAGAACCCATATCGCGTCGCTCAGAAAGAACGTGAGGTAATCCAGCAGCAAGTCAAGAAGATACTAGAGGATGATGTAATCTAACCATCAAAGAGTCCTTGGGCGTCGCCAGTGGTACTCGTGAAAAAGAAAGATGGCAGCTTGCGTTTCTGCATCGATTATCGTAAGCTGAACCATGTTACAAAACAAGACGTTTATCCCATACCACGGATCGATGACTGTTTGGACAGGCTACGGCATGCGCGCTACTTCTCGACAATCGACATTAAAAGTGGATACTGGCAAATAGAAGTAGATGAGCGCGACCAAGAAAAGACCACCTTCGTGACGTCAGACGGGCTTTCTGAATTCAAAGTTCTCCCTTTCGGTCTATGCTCAGCCCCAGCCACGTTTCAGAGACTAATAGATACCATTCTGTCCGGCCTGAAATGGAAAACATGCCTTGTGTACCTCAACGACGTGATCGTTTTTTCGGCCACGTTTGAAGAGCATATAATGCGGCTACTGTCAGTCCTTCAAGCCATACGGTCCGCTGGACTCACACTCAAGCCGGAAAAATGACACTTCGGCTTCGAAGACCTCCAGTTCCTGGGACACGTGATCAGTCGCAAAGGTGTGAAGCCTGACCTAGATAAAACAGCAGCCGTCGCAAAGTTCGCAAGGCCTGTTGTTAATAAAGCAGTCAGGCGTTTTCTGGGTCTCTGCGCCTACTACCGGTGATTTATAAAAGGCTTTGCACATATCGCCTCTCCACTCATCCGCCTTACAAGGGAAGAAATTGCATTTGTATGGGGTGAAGAGCAAGAATCTTCGTTCAACGAGCTGCGACAGCGTCTACAAACTCCACCTGTCCTCGCTCACTTCGACGAGAATGCACCAACAGCCATCCATACAGACGCCAGCAATGTGGGCCTAGGTGCTGTTCTTGTCCGATGCCAAGATGGTGTGGAGAGAGTGGTTGCCTACGCTAGCAGAACGTTGACACGCACCGAGTCCAACTACTCAACAATGGAGAAGGAGTGTCTGGCCGTCATTTGGGCAGTTGCGAAGTTCCGCCCGTACTTATATGGCCGCGCTTTTCAAGCCGTAAGTGACCATCGCTCTCTTTGTTCGTGGATCAACATGAAAGGCCCATCTGGACGTTTAGCACGATGGAGCTTACGGCTTCAACAGTACGACATGGCCGTATTTTACAAGTCCAAGGCAACACTTAGACGCCGACTGTTTCTCAAGGTCACCGATTGAATCACCGGCTATAGAAGATGATGATTTCCCAAGTTTTTTAGGAGTTGTTGATGTAGCTATCATTTCTCGGCAACAACAAGATGTTCGGGAGCTCAACTCGCTGATAGAATTCTTGCCGCCAATGCACCAAGAGTGCTTTCGAAGAACTTATCGTCATTCTCTTTACGGGACAGAATTCTGTACAAAAAGAACTTTTCATACAGGTAGAAGCTATCTGCTGTTAGTTTCTGGAGCTCTCCGCAGCGAAATTTTACAAGCCTGCCATGACGAAGCCTCTGCGGGCCACTTCGGTTTCAGAAGAACACTGACACGCATCAAAGACAAATATTACTGGCCAAGAATCGCAGCAGAGGTTAAACAGTACGTCCGAACATGCATTGACTGTCAGTGGCGCAAGGTGCCACCTGTCAAACCCGTTGGGCTATTACATCTTGTGCCCGTGCCAGAAACCTCGTTTTCTCAAATCGGAATGGATCTGCTGGGCCCATTCCTAACATCGGACAGCGGCAACAAATGCGTTATAGTGGCGACGGACTACCTCACCCGATACGTGTAGACCAAGGCAATCGCGAGTGGCACTGCAGCTGAAGCGGCCCAGTTCTTCAATGAGAACATTGTTCTGAGACATGGTGCTCCAGCTGTCGTCATAACAGACAAAGGTACCGCGTTTACAGCCGAGCTTTTGTGCACTGTGCTTACGCTCAGTGGCACAGCGCATAGGAAGACGACAGCTTACCACCCACAAACGAATGGGCTTACAGAACGACTTAACAAGACAATCGCTGACATGCTTTGCATGTACGTTGACGCAGAACGCAAGAATTGGGACCGAATATTGCCTTACATCACAATCACGTATAGTACGGCGCTCCAGAAAACAACAAAAATGGCGCCATTTGCACTAATTCATGGCAGAGAAGTTACGACAATGCTTGACGCCATGCTGCCTTACGATTGCAATAATTCAGAGACAGACGCCGCAGACTTCACTGAGCGCGCCGAGGAAGCAAGGCAGCTTGCCCGCGTCAGAATAATAAACCAGCAGCAAGTTGACGCCCAACAGTACAACATTCGCCATCGATTTGTCATTTATCAACCAGGAGATAGAGTCTCGGTTTTGTTTCCTGTATGACGACGAGGCCTATCAGAGAAACTTCTACGCCGATACTTCGGACCCTACAAGGTTTTGAGCCGTCTTAGCGACGTGACGTACGAACGAAACGTCGCCAGCATCTGCCTGAGACAGTGCACGTGGTGCACATGAAACTTCACCACTCTCAGTGATGTAAACACTCACTGGCCGCTTCTCTACCTGTTGAGCGTCGGGACGACACTCACTCTGGCGGGAGGGTAATGCCGCGTGCATAGCTGCATTTAGCGCCGAGATAGCGACGACAACGAAGAACGCGGATTTGCTCGATAGGCGCAGCGCAACAGAGTGAAGAAGACGACAATCTTAGCGACCTTCTCTGAGAGCGTCTCTACAAGTCTCACTGTCCGTGTTTTTAAATAAACTCCCTGTAATTTATAACACGCGACAACATGACCACCTCTGAGACATTCCGGGGCGTCTGAACGAGCATCAGACACACCTCTGGAACGCTGTCACAAGGAGTGCCTTCCCACTGCTTTGGGGTATACGGGTGGAACTAAGGATAGGTGGTACGGAAGGGAAGCAGTCAGTTGTCCTGTCAGTGACGTTGGAGTGTCCCGAAAGGAAAAACCGCTACCTACCGTTGCAGGTTCCATGCAGCTGCTTCTTCTCAAAGCCGGCAATAGACGCCACGAACAATTACACGGTCGCCGCGGCCAGAAATCAAACACGCGGTGTCGCATAACTCATAATAACTGAGCTGTGCACACACAGTACTCAAACATTGTGTCCTGCGGTCTCTCTCGCAGCATACACGAGGAACACTGTGGCATAACTGCCGTTTAAGCGCAAGAAGAAACACAGAAAAATGGTCGACAAGCGCTTTCTTCGCGCACCTAAGACAGTTATACCATGCATACTCAACTAGCCCAACTTTCGATTCTGTTGGAACACTGGGGCATCGAAGTTTAACTTCGGTTCACGTGTTGCTGGTCCACCACAGTAGTGTAGCTGTTATGGTGCTGGAATACTGATACGTGCGCCACAGAATCGATAAAGCCCGTGCAGGTCGTGTTTCGAGGAAGGTCTAACGCTTGAGGACCACGTATAGTAAAACACACAGCGCAGATGACGACAAGAACACACATATTGCGTGTTGTGTTCTACAATGCTTAGAAACATGCCCAAGTTAACCGTAAGCACAATGTAAAATTCCAGGTGGCCATAATTTTCGCAGCTCTCCCTTACGGCGTTACGGGTTTGGGGACGTAAAACCAACACAATAAGTTTATTGCCTCGTCTCGGGCAGTTTACGTGATTTATCCTCATTTCACTCGGGGCGGCCATCGTTGTTACGCTTCACGCGCGCTCAGGGCGGAATCTATTTGTCATGGCAGCGTACCTGTGCACAAGCAAAAGCACAAGTAGCGAAACGTGCTTTTTCAGTGGTACCATACACCACCATAGCTTGCCCGCTCACCAAAATTAACGCTATTGGCCACAGCTGACGCAGCAGTGACTAGAAGGATAAGGGGGGTTTAACGTCCCAAAACCATTATAACATTATAGTTCTGTGGTGGAGGGCTCAAGAAGTTCAGACCACCTGGGGTTCTTTAGCGGTCACCCAAATTTGACCACACGGGCGTATAGCATTTTCACCGCCATCGATAATTAGGCCACCACAGCCGGGACTTAATCCTGCGACTTACGTGTCAGCAGCCGAGCACATAAGCCACTAGACCACCACGGCGGAGCCACTGCAGTTACCGTGCCTAGATTAAAGTAAAATGCGCAGTGCCCGTGTGTCTATAGCACTTGTACTCGCATTGACTTTTGTTAGTCAATCCCTGTACAGACAGTTCTTCATATTTATTTTTGTCACCTTGTGTTACACGTCGATGCCACTGGTTCTTCGAGAAGACCTCCAGCATGGGCATCGGAGGTCTTCAATTTGCGAAGAAAAAGTTGTGTCTATACCTGTTGTTGACGCCACCACCCTCTCGGGCAGTTTTGGGATCATGTTGTTTTCAGTATCTGACCCGAAGATCGTGGGATCGTATCCCGTCCGCCGTGGTCCCATTTTTGTGAAGGCGATAAGCTATAGAAGGCTTTGTACTTATATTCACGTACACGCTAAGTAACTGTCGGTGATAGGATTTCCGGTATCCTCCACTCTGCCATGCCTTACAAGTCGTATCATGATTTTAGGATGACGAAACTTGTCAGTCAATACTGCTTTGGTTGCGCCGCCAATCATGCGTAATAAGAGTGTTAATATTACCATAGACAAAATTATCACAATTAAAACGTGAACCAAAGAAAAATTTGCTACTCTCTAAACATACGCGCAATCGTAAAGTGATTTGCATCTAATATTCTTTTGTGATTGGATCGCTGGAAGACAACAAACGAACATCTGCGCTTACCTATTGAAATTATAACGGTATTGGTCTTCAAATGCAGTTTTTTTCTTAAATGGGCTTTCGATTTTTTTGATAAGCGACTCAGAACAACTTTGTAAGAAAGCGTTGAATGAAGGTGCAAAGAAGACATGTTCTCTGCACATATCTTGCAAATGATTTTATTTTATTTTCAGCTTTGTGCTCTCAATGTCATGCATTTTCATATCTGGTGTTCTTCTTTTACATGACTTGCTACTTAGCAGCGCCTTCTTTATTTTACTGTTCTGAGGGTGTCAAAGATTTTATGCGTCAAACAAAAATTTAGGTTCGCTTTGCTGGAGCAATAGCGTGCAGGCCTCGGTCAGACTCAAGCCGCCTCCATTTGCGTGGTTGACCAAGCTGTTCCTTTATCCATTGCATGTGGAAGGCGACCCTGGTGAAGATCGTTGGGTACTTTAATGAGCAATGGGTGCCAGATGAATGAATTCCCACTTGCGTTGACCGTCCGTGGTCGTTTTCAAAAGTCAGTGGCCCACCTGAGTCACCCTGTTCAAGTTTAAAAGACAAAAGCAAGAAGGTCGTTACCGTGATTGATGCGTGTGGTATTCTAAGTCGCCATGACTCTATACTAGGCCCTTCTCCCGACAATAGCCGCTTTTCACTGGTCAACTTGAGAGTCAGTGCGTGATGATATTCCAAAATATGTACATTATTGCGAATACCGCTGCTGCATTTTCGGTCGATGCTGGTGGTATAAAGCTACGTCATACTAAGCTGTCTCTTGATTGCCGCTAACATTTCTTTGGGTGATAAGTAGTTTGTTGCAGATTGTCTCGAATTTTATTCCTCTTGCCCCGTCCCACAGAGCCTAGCGGAGTCATCCCTAGCTTACCTGCCTGCCGTTATAATGTCCTTATTCCCTCTTTCCCTCAGCGTTTCAGCGTTGAAGGGTTGGAGTTAAATCGTATACCGTCAGAGGTGCAACAAGAGTTTCAAAACTCGTGAGACACGAACTTGACTTAGTTCAGTCTTCCAAAACCTGTAAATTACTTCTGCACTATTCAAAAATTGTCGCGCTTGCTGTGAGAATACTCGTGGTAACAAAAACAACACAAAAAATGTGCGAGACCACGCAAGCCTCCGATTCCCGCATAAAATGCCAGGATGTCAGAGAAACTAAACTAACCTCAATATTGATCTAGTCACCTAAAGGTTTTTTATCTGTACCTTAGCTGACTGATGCTGTTTTTAGGATGCTTTTCTGCTGCTGCTTGGAGTTTCCAGGCTGTTTTTACGCTGCTTTTAAGCGCATAAAGGCTCAAGTTCAACCGAAGAACATCAGAAACACCGCCCCATTGCCCAAGCGCCAGAGAAAGACCCTTGCACAGAAACGAATCACTGGCACCTCTCATAGAGCACATCGTTGCTGGCGTAGACCTTTGAACGCTTCGGGGTCTTCAGCCCGTCATCGTTGGATGGCCCGCTCCCTAGTATATTCTTTCCCCGCCATTTCGCAGCCATTTGTGGGGTAACGGTTGGCTCCGTCCTTTTAGATGCGAAGTGACTTGTGGGCGAGCTTGATCTGGTGACGTCCTCACTCCACTCTGCATGTCCGTCTCCTCCTCTCACTTTCCTCTCCTAAGATCCCACATCTCTCGGATTGCAACGCCAACGCAGGCAGCGTATGTTAGCCTACGCTCGCTCCTCTTTGTCTCCTGTAGGCATACCTCACTCCGGTGTCTACACACTAATTGCGCATGAGCATCCCGCCCTCTCTCTCTCATTTCCTATGCTCTACCTTTTCACCTCGCAAAGACGGCACAGAAAGCGGCTGATAGCGCATTGATTGATTCATCGGATATCGATGAATCAATCAGGAAGCGAAGCACGGATGAAGAAGGTACATATGGTATGCCGTTCATGACTTCCATGTCACGATTATTATGTTTGCACCTTACATTTAAGTTGATCGATCATTCAAGGAACCTAATACAAAACTTCGCATATGTCAGTCTAGCGAAATGGTCGTGAGGGCGCTATGAGCGTTATATATACTCATGCTTCACATGACACGCATGTCATGACTATCATGTTTGGCCGTGTCATTTACCTTCGCCGTCCATTCTCATCACGTAATGCCAAATGTGGTACATGTCAAGCTAGCGAAATGGCCGCCACCGTGCTTTCAGCATAGCGTGTTGTCATGTTTTATGTACATGACACGTATATCATGATTATCATGTTTGGACGTGTCTTTCACTTCCCTCTTCTTCGCGTCACATAATACGAAACTCGGTGCATGTGACTCCAGTAAAATGGCTGCGAACGCATCATGAGCGTAGCATGTAGTCATGTTCTTACATGACACGCATGTCATAATTACCAAGTTTGCACTAGTCATATACCTTCGTCCTGCATTCACGTCACGTAATACCAAGTTTGGTATATCTGAAGCAAGCAAAACGACTGCGAGCGCATCGTGAGCATGACATGTAGTCATGACTGACTTGACATACCGGTCTTAATTTCCCCGTTAAGGCCTGCCATTGATTTTCGCCATGCAGTCATGTTATATCATACCAGTTTTGCAATATGTCATTTCAACGAAACCACCGCTCAGCAGAGAGTGTATGACATGTAAATCATGACATTCATGACAAACGTGTCATTATTTTTATGTTATGACTATTTAGTTATGGTCGTAGTACACTCATGTTATGTCATGCCAATTTTTGTATAGATCCCATTATTGATAAGGCAAGGAGGCCTTAAAGTCGTAGGCGTCTAGATAACTAGATCGATCATAGAGTTTCCTAAATATACACTAGAGGGAACTATCGAGCTAGTGTCTATGAGAGCTCCAACGCACGGCGCTTCAGCGAGCATGCGAATGAGGGGTAGTACACGGATTTGTCTAACTTTCGTACTTCTGGCTCATGTGTGTACTTGTCGCTGGGAGCTGTTTTCTCAAGAGACAAAAATCAGCAAATGTTCAGCGGTTACTCTTCACCGCCTGATTCCTTTAGGCCTACCTTCTAGATCTGCTCACGAAGTTCAAAAGAGTTCATTTCTACCTTCGGAACCAAACCGACACACAGAAACAAACGAAGCCGAACGAAGTACGAAGACAAGGCAAATTCGTGTACTACCCATCATTCCCATGGCCACTGAGCGATCGCGGTGCCAGAGTCCCCTCTAGGTAATTTTAGAAAACTCTATTAGATAGATAGATAGATAGATAGATAGATAGATAGATAGATAGATAGATAGATAGATAGATAGATAGATAGATAGATAGATAGATAGATAGATAGATGGATAGATGGATAGATGGATAGATGGATAGATGGATAGATGGATAGATGGATAGATAGATAGATAGATAGATAGATAGATAGATAGATAGATAAAGCACCATCTACTAACGTTTCAAATACACGTACCATAATGTCTAGTTCCTCATCAATACGCTAGAAAAAATGAAGTATTGTGTTGTTTTTGTGAGCTTCTCTGATTGCTTGTAATCTGAACCACCTACAAATATGCTACTGATGACCGAATTAGAGCCACTATCTGAAAGATGAAAACATGCACACTTGAATTTCTTATCTTTGCTTCATTTTCGTAAGCTTGGAATTAGCTGTGGCTATTACCTTCAGAAACACATCGGTCAAGCCTCACGTCACAAGCACAGACACTCATTCAAACATCTATTCACAAGAACTGATTTATATAAATAATCATTCTTTGTTCAATTACAGAGTATAGAATTCAATATCACCTTTTTCACCCTTGCTACGCTGAAGTTTCTGATCTTTTTTTTTGTTTTTCTCTCTGCTTATGTGTATCTTCTCCTTCCTAGACTACTATCTCTATAATTGTACAAAGTATATATAAAAAAATTTTTGATTCATTATATTGTCACGGAGTCGTGACGTGGCGGAAGACAGGAGTCTTTATGTTGGAGTATAACTGTTTATTTGGGCGAACCTGTACCCGGTAAACGGAAAGTTCGATTACAGTAGCAGTCTTGCACAGATATCAGTGAGTGGAGCGTCGGCCGTCGATCAACTACTCGCAAGCGGCGAAGCGCGTCGGCATTTATACTCTTGCCGTCGACTGTTCTAGCGTTATCGCTGGCGCTGGCGTAGGTTCCAGAATAGTCTCTACCGTTCGCACAGTGGGCGTGATCTTATCGAAATAATCTACTACAGTCCGGAAACTTCTCGAAAACTGCAGGCGCGGTTTGCGCTGAGAATCGTGTGGTGTTTTGGAACAATAACAAAAACTTGGGAAATGGAACGTGGCATTGCCCCCCTCTGAAAAAAGGCATCGTCCCGATGCTTTAACTAAAGATGAATGTACAACAATAATGCCAGAAAGTACAATGAATAAATTACGATACAACAATAACAAAAAAACACTGTTTCAGTTTGTTAACGCGCATGAAACGGCTTGAGGCGCGCGACATGGACTACTTCAGGTCTCGATCGGCGTCGTTGAGAGTTCGTGACGCCGTCGGGGACAACCTCGTAATCAAGTGGGTCGAGACGTCGAACCACCCTGTACGGTCCAAAGCACCGTCGTAGAAGCTTTTCACTTAGTCCACGTAATCGAACGAATCGTAAGACTGCTAATGTAATCGAACTTTCCGTTTACCGGGTACAGGTTTGCCCAAATAAACAGTTATGTCCCAACATAAAGACTCATGTCTTTGGCCACGTCACGACCCCGTGACATCTGGTGGAGGCGCTGCTTCGTTCATGTACCGGACGCCCCCGTCAAGCCATGAACCCAGCCCACGTCATGGAGAAGACACCGACGCCAACCAGGAGCAGCGAACAAGCCGCCGACCGCAAGGGTTACCACCGGAGTACGGGCTTCTACAAGACAAGGCGCGGAAGACCAAGGCCATGACCGCGACTGCAGCGACAATGAGAACCGCAGCGTCCCAGCCCACGATGGTCATGCATCAACCCAGGGAACCACCAATTTTCTATAGGTCATCGTTCGAAGACCCGGAGTCCTGGCTAGAAACATACTACCGTGTGGCCGCCCTCAACCACTGGGACCATGAAGAAAAGCTGCGTCGTGTGTTCTTTTATTTGGAAGACACCGCAAGGACATGGCTCGAAAATCGGGAGTTCACGCTCCAAACGTAGGATGTCTTCTGTGGTGCATTCCTGCAAACGTTCGCGAGCGTCGCTCGCAAAGAGAGGGCCGCTGCTTTATTAGAGACCTGGGTTCAGCTACCAAATGAAAATGTCGCCATTTTCACAGAAGAAGTGACCCGACTATTCCGTCGCGCTGACCCAGACATGCCTGAGGAAAAAAAGTTCGTTTCCTCATGTGAGGGGTCAAACAGGAGCTATTCGCGGGACTGATCAGAAACCCCCCAAACACCGCCAAGAAATGTATCCGAAGCGACCGCTATCAAAAAACCCTGGACATGCGCACCAGAAAGTATAATCGTCGCCTGACTGCAGACTGCGCTGCTGCTCAAGCCAGTAACTCCGGAGAGCTGCGTGAAACAATCCGAGCAATCGTGCGGGAAGAGCTGCACATGCAGCTTTTTCTCTCTGCTTATGTGCATCCTCTCCTTGCTAGACTTCTGTCTCCATAAATGTACAAAATATATAAAAAATTTGATTCATTATATTGTCACGGGGTTGTGACGTGGCGGAAGACAGGAGTCTTTATGTTGGAATATAACTGTTTATTTGGGCGAACCTGTACCCGGTAAACGGAAAGTTCGATTACAGTAGCAGTCATGCACAGATATCAGTGAGTGGAGCGTCGGCCGTCGATCAACTACTCACCTTTGGCGCAGCCTCAAGTGGATTTGATCGCCGACATTGTGCGAGAAGAAGTTCGGCAATCGCTTCAACTTCCCCAAGCACCGCTGCCCGAGCTGGAAGCTATGAGCTACGCCGCTGCACTGGGCCGCAACGCTCCTCCCCGTGCACACCAAAACGCCGCCCCATCGCACTTCCGTCGAAAGACGCCACCGCCGCCACCACCCCCACCGACGTCATACCGTTAGCCAGCGGCTCAGCGCAGTGCACCGAGGAAGACTGACGTCTGGCGCACCCCTGACCATCGCCCGCTCTGCTACCACTGCGGCGAGGCCGGACACACATACCGCCGTTGCCAGTACCGACAGATGGGACTGCGTGGCTTCGCCGTCAATGCACCACGTCCACAGCCAGGAGAACGACCACGTGACATCGCCGACTACCTGACAGGAACTCAGTGGACACCACGAAGCCCTTCGCGTTCCCCGTCGCCCAGCCGCCGCACGTCACCGCACCACCGGCAGTACTCTGGCCCAACGCGGGGCCGGTCTCCTAGCCCGTATCCGGGAAACTAAGGGCAGCAACCGGTGGAGGTGCGGTTGCTGTGCGACGAACTACCGAAGATCCTCCGACGACGACGACGCCGCGACGGAGCTTTCCGAACACAACGCCAAACAGGCAAAGCCCTGACGGTGAAAGCTCACTTACCGAAGGTGGCCTGACGACGCAACATGGAAGCAGCGGAACAAGCCGACGCAGCCGTGACCCGACGCCACGCCCTAACTGTAATGCGAGACGGCGAACTAGCGACCTCGACGTTCTTATCGACGGCCACAGTGTGACCGCTCTCGTCGATACTGGAGCCGACTATTCTGTCATCAGTGGGTCGTTCGCCGCGAAGTTAAAGAAAGTTAGGACAGCTTGGAAAGGCCCTGAAATCCGCACAGCCGGAGGTCATCTCGTAACGCCTGCAGGAATCTGCACAGCGAGAGTCACCATTAACGGCCGTATTTATCCTACAGACTTCGTAGTCCTACAGCGTTGCTCGAGAGATGTCATCCTTGGCATGGACTTCTTATGCCTCCATGGTGCTGTCATCAACTTAAAAACAAAGTCGATAACGTTATCCACAGAAGAAGCACTACCGCCGCGCACGCCGTCAGGACACCATGCCTTGAATGTGCTGGAAGAACTAGTCATCATTCCGCCTCGCTCAAGCGTCATTATTTCAGTCGGCGCTCCTAAATCACCTGACTTGGAAGGCGTCGTTGAAGGCAGTCAGCATCTGTTGGTCACCCGAAATATTTGCGTCGCAACAGGAATTGCAGAGCTGCGGGGAGGCAAAGCAACGGTTATGCTCACGAATTTCAGCAATGAGTACAAACATGTGAACAAAGGAACAACGGTCGCATACATCGAAGAAATTGTCGAAGCCACCAGTGCTTTCGCCCTCGCCGATTCTGCAGAACCTGCTCAGAGAAACCAAGCCCCTCCTATAGCTTTCGACGTCAATCCCAGACTTCCGAACGATAAGCAAGAACAGCTCAAGGCCCTGCTCCTGCAATACGAAGATTGCTTTTCGTCGTCATCGAAAATTCGGCAGACCCCAATCACGAAACATCGCATCATAACCGAAGAAAATGCCAGACCACTCCGTCAGAGTCCGTACAGGGTTTCGACGCGAGAACGTGAGGCCATGAAGAGACAAGTTGATGAAATGCTGCGGGATGACATTATCCAGCCGTCCAAGAGTCCATGGGCATCCCCCGTGGTGTTAGTGAAGAAAAAGGATGGAACCCTACGTTTCTGCGTCGATTATCGCCGCCTGAACAAAATCAGAAGAAAGGACGTGTATCCTCTCCCACGAATAGACGACGCACTTGATCGGCTCCATAACGCCAAGTACTTTTCGTCAATGGACCTCAAGACTGGCTATTGGCAAATCGAAGTCGACGAAAGAGACCGAGAGAAGACGGCGTTTATAACACCGGACGGCCTCTTCGAGTTTAAGGTGATGCCCTTCGGCCTTTGCTCAGCGCCTGCAACTTTTCAACGCGTTATGGATACAGTACTGGCAGGATTGAAGTGGCAGACTTGCCTTGTGTACTTGGACGACGTCGTCGTGTTTTCCTCGAGTTTCGACGAGCATCTTCGGCGCCTTGAAGCTGTACTTCAAGCCATCAAGACTTCCGGACTCACACTGAAGCCAGAAAAGTGCAGATTTGCGTGTGAGGAGCTCTTGTTCCTGGGGCACGTTATCAGCAAGTCTGGAGTTCATCCCGATCCACGGAAAACAGCCGCCATCGCCGACTTCCCGCCGCCCACTGACAAGAAAGCAGTGCGCCGATTTCTGGGCCTGTGTGCCTATTATAGGCGGTTCGTGAAAAACTTCGCCCGCATCGCCGATCCTCTCACTAACCTTACCAAGGCCGACGTGGAATTCAAGTGGGAAACGTCACAGGAACACGCTTTCCAGGAGCTTAAACATCGCCTCCAGACGCCTCCGTTACTTGCCCATTTCGACGAATTCGCCGAGACATAAATACATACTGACGCAAGCAGCGTAGGTCTTGGCGCCGTTCTTGTGCAGAGGGCTGACGAACTTGAAAGGGTTATTAGTTACTCCAGCCGATCGCTATTCAAAGCAGAAGCAAATAATTCCACAACAGAAAAGGAGTGCCTCGCCATCATCTGGGCTACGTCGAATTTTCGCCCCTACCTCTACGGCAGGCCCTTCAAAGTTGTGAGCGAACACCACGCCTTGTTTTGGCTAGCAACTTTTAAGGACCCTTCAGGTCGCCTCGCTCGATGGAGCCTGACACTTCAAGAATATTACATTACTGTCGTTTACAAGTCCGGCAAAAAACACTCCGACGCCTGCTGTCTCTCTCGTGCGCCTGTCGACCAACCGCTACCCGACGACCCGGATGACGACTCCTTCTTGGAACGGTAACAAAAACTTGGAAAATGGAACGTGGCATTATTGTGGTTCATCATGTTCTCTTTTCACATCGAAAAAACCATGGGCTTTTTATATGTGGACAGTTAGTTTTTGCGATTAGGAAGCGTAATCTTCCCGTTTGTTGTGGAACGCCGCACGTCGAAAAACCCATCAGACGTCATAGTGCTTGAGTTTGAGTTTATTTGATTTTGAGTTTATAATTGAGTTTAATTAAAGACACACTGACTAAGAATAATGTTCTAATCCTCACATGACAAATGAATCTGTTCCCTTTGGGCCACAAGTTGACAGAACTATCATAAAAAATGTTTCGTGCACTATTCTAGATACCACCTCTGAAGGGGATATTCGTGGAAACCAAGGTTCGCTATGAGTTGGCCTGCAACAACAATTATTTCGATTTAGGCGGATAGCGAGAAGGCGAAACCCCACCACAATTTTTTAAATGGAAATAGCATTTAGCTGGTCTTGGCTAGCCAACTCATATAGCCTCACAGACCTGAATATGTTCGTAAACGTTCGAGTGGTTCCTTCGAATTTTCCCACGTAGAATGGATAAGCGCATTTTGCTTTCCCGCCGCCTTTTACAGCGCGCACTGTATGGCGTTCTTGGCCTTGTCGCAGACAGTAAAGTGTTGTGACATGTCTGAGAGCACTTGTACAGTGTCTAGAAGTATACTGCCTACTGTGCTGAGAGCGGGCTAAGAGATGGCCCCGCAGCTGATGACTGCCAGCGGCACCCGCATGGTGCGCTGCTGTGCGAGTGGGTGCATTTGCGTTCAAATCTTGCGCTCCGAGAGCGCTGCAAAGCTTCCAGGAGGCCGAGCCGCGCGAGGCCAACTATTTATTCCTGCATTTTCGGAGTGGTTTTTTTTACATAATGCTTTATTGTATAGGAACTACTCGATTGCTTTCATAGTACTGGCGCTTTGCAATACCAAATAAAAATCATTTCGTGGCATATATTTCTCCATCCGCTACTGCACGCAAAGAAAAAGACGCAGATCCCACGTAACTTAGGAAATACTGCTATGCAAGGTGACTCGGTTGCAATTTTTATGAACTGAAACATTATGAAGTGGCGCTAAATATATGCAAGAAATTTTATAGTCAACACTGGAACCAGCAATGGCATTTCACAAACATTGGGCTCTTGTTGCAAAGTATTTCGAAGACCCTAAGTTAAGGGGTTGATAGTGAGCGCACCCAGACGTAGGCGATTCGATAGATAGATAGATAGATAGATAGATAGATAGATAGATAGATAGATAGATAGATAGATAGATAGATAGATAGATAGATAGATAGATAGATAGATAGATAGATAGATAGATAGATAGATAGATAGATAGATAGATAGATAGATAGATAGATAGATAGATAGATAGATAGATAGATAGATAGATAGATAGATATATCGATAGATAGATAGATAGATAGATAGATAGATAGATAGATAGATAGATAGATAGATAGATAGATAGATAGATAGATAGATAGATAGATAGATAGATAGATAGATAGATAGGTAGATAGATAGATAGGTAGATAGATAGATAGATAGATAGATAGATAGATAGATAGATAGATAGATAGATAGATAGATAGATAGATAGATAGATAGATAGATAGATAGATAGATAGATAGATAGATAGATAGAAGCTCAAATTGATTGCAGTACACAACGAAATATTTTTTAAAAACCATTGACAGTGTAACCACCAGAGTTATTTTCTTATTGTGCTTTGTTCTAGAGAGCAAGAGTTGTCACAGAAGACCCTAAAACTTTTACCTTTTAGCCTGCATTTGATTAGGATTCGAATCAAACAAAGAATGATAACATGCCAATGAACAATATGACACTCGCCGCATATGATACTCATGACGTTGTTGGAAAGGGAGTTCGACGTAGACATAGGAGAAAAACTGTGTGAATAAAATTCGAAAGGGTACATAAAATTTTTTTAGAATATATTAATATTTGAATTTGTGTCTAAACGGCTATTTTATTCCCGACACCGTTCTCTCTAATCCGAAAAGATAGTTCGATGGAGTCACTCTTTTAATGCTTTTCTCACACGACAGCCTTCAGATTCAGCCTTGTGTCTGCCCTCTTGATCCTACTTTTTCATTCAGGAAACCGTGCTGGATCCGTTAGTGCGGGAAACAAGACACCGTTTCCTTGTTCGACCGATAACTTCTTTGTCACAGCAGCACGATACACGACCTCTCTTTGCATTGCCACTTAGCTTGTATCATCTCAGAGTGTTGCAGTGTACATATGGCACCGCCCAACTTCACAGTAAATCAGAGGGCAGCTGTCACACACTGATTTTAAACGTGGTGAGGCGCATCAGCAACAGGACGAGAGGAATTTCGCACGTTCGTGCACACTCTCGACACGCAGCGCCGCTTGTGGCATCTGAGTGCAGTCATCACATGCCGGGCCACCCTCTCTCGTATGGAATGAGCGCGCTCGGCACACTAGGCTGTGTATTTCTAGTCACTGTAGCACGACTGCGTACTCGCCACGCTGCGCTAAGTGCCTTGGCTGTGTGAGTGTGCGTGTGCAGCGGCGTTAGTCACAAGAGGTGATGGTGAAAGCGGCCCTGCAGCTCATAAAGACCGAACCCACATAATGGCTTCACTGACCTCGATATGTTTGTGAAATTTCGAGTGGTTCTTTCAAGTTTTCCCGGCGCGTACGCTGTTGCGAGTACACTTGCTTGGCAACCACGTGAATACGTGATTTTGTCGACCTGATCGAAGGATCTAACTGAGCCTGCGTAGCAGTGGCAAACAGCGTTTGCATCGCATGGGCCCTGCAACATTCATTCAGCGTGCTTAAGAATTGCGGCCAATCGGTAGTCGAGGCTCCTCAAAACGTGTCGATCCAGCACGACTACGAAGCGCATGGCCTAGAATTGAGAACTAATGCGAAAAAGCAACTGGGAATCAATCCCTATTTCTGACTGGAAATGACGTCTGAAGTAAAATTACTGCGCCTTATAACCGAAATTCTCAGTCATCGGCTGATTTGAACAGCCTGAGTTGAATAGTTACCATGACCACCACGGCAAGCACCCTCGGACTCCTTTTCGCGCTCGCGGTTACATGGATAGGAATCCAGGAGTTCAACAAAAAAGTGCTCAAGGCAATGACACGTTGCTGACATACCTTTTTTATCCCGTACTATTCCATCCTGCTTAGGTTGTAGCCCAAGCGTTACGGTGAAAGAAGACACAATGCTACTACAGCGTGCGAAATATGTCTTTTGCTTCACCCGTACTTGTCTGATACTTAAAGCTCTTGCGGCGGTCCACTTGCGAGGCAATAAATTCCCCTGGTCAAGTCGTTCGATGGGCACTTTGACAGACATTGCTGTTGCCTTCAACTTTTGTTAATCTTCTGAATGAAAATGAAGCGTAATTGCCGGTAAATCTGTCTGTGTGCCGCCTTTTAGGTGCCCCAGCAATGTACGCCCTCTCAGTGCTCTTCGACCGGAGCGCACACTTCTTCGACCGGAGGCACTACGTTTGCGAAGTGTCACTCGACAAAGTGAATTGTAAAGCATCACTAAATGTGAGCGAAACTGACCTTCACTGCACAAACACGCCAGATGTAGGTGTTAAAGCCACCCATTGCGTTTTTTTTTCATTTTCTCATGGAGCACTGATGTAGCCATTGACCAAGTCATGCATTCTTGGGGCAGATACAAGCAATGTCACTCTATCTGTATATGTAAAAATGCAATTATTTCAATTGCAATGTGTTTTTGACGCGTCCTGTGAACATCTGGCTATGACTCGTAGACAAAAAGGAATACGAAATTTTCCATGTTCATCTTTGCGAATGTCTGCGAATCTGTACCTCCACCGGGAGTATATGTATCTCGTTGTCCAAAATTAATATTACGCAGCTAGATTTAGCGGTTGTTAAACATAACATTGAAGGGGATATAACTGAGTTAAAAGACTTCATGCAGACACACACGTATCATCTACGAAATATGAACAGATAATACAAGAAGTTTTGAACAGTAGTTTAACACTATCCGTTCAAGAAAAAGGCATGAAACGACTGCGCTTTACCAGCATTTGCCTACAGAAGAGAACACTGCAGGCTTACAATGTGCGTAGAACTTACTTTGGATGACGCAGTGAGCAATGGACAGGGAAATAGATTATGTTACCTTAAATAAAAGGACGAGAGAAGAGTTGGTCAGGTAACAAACGGGTATACAGAAAAGTTCAAATCAAGGAGAAGTAAGAGATATGGGCCGGGAAATTTGCACAAAGACAGGATAACCGCTTGTAATAAAGAATACGTGCCTAGAACCCAATATATAGCAAGCACCGAGTTGACAACCTCCCTGGCCCGAGTGCTTTGCGACTATAGAAATACCCCTTAACAATCCAGCGTTTCACCTTCGAAAAGTCTTTTGGGCTACCGGTTGCGCACAAGGCTGGACTAATCTTTTCCGCCAAGGAACCATCGCAGCGTCTCAGTCAAGCCGACGGAAGACACTGGCTTGAATTTCGCACCAGAGCAATTAGTATATGTGCGAAATTACGGAATGGGCGACAAAAGGTCGCCGGGAAGAGTCAGGGCTACGACCGGTGCTCGACCTTTGGGAGTGGAGACTGAGGCAGGGATTGTCCATCGCCATAAGGACCAAGTAGGGAAGTGCGATAAGGAATTGTTCTTGGAGAGCAAGGGCACTCGGGAATGGGCGCTACCTGACAACGAAGTGACGACCGAACACGCCAAGAACGCTTCTGCAGTATCACAACCAATACAACGGTCCACGAAAAAGAAAAAAAAATGACGGCAGATCCACGAGGTGAATGATGATGAGATTGGGCGAAGCTCCTGGAAGTAACAATATGACATTTTCTTCCGTTAATTCTCCCGATAAAAACATCTGGCTTCTTTCGTTAAGAAGCTGGCGTCTTCTTTCTCTTTTGCTTTAGAAACATCTGGCGTCTTTTCGTTTTGCTTTTAGAAAACATCTGGCGTCTTTCGTTGGTTTATTTTATCAATCAACGGCGTTTTGAACAAAACATTTTATTGTTTAATCACGCACAGGAGAAATCTCACGAAGCACTACCTTGGAGGTAAACAATGGCTGCTGCTACTGGTAATAAGAGACAGCAGAAGGCGGCTTTTAACACTTCTACATCTACTAACGTTTCCTACTGGAACTTGCCAATGGCTGCTAATGGGGAATGAGAGACAGGAGCTAACGGCTTTTAGGGAACGCACACGCCGCGACCTTTTTACTGTTCGAGAAATCACAGGAGAATTCTCCCACCGGCACCACCTTGCAGGTCGAAGTGTAACACTTGTTACACACTACGACTACAACTAGGAGGGACGAACGGGTGCCGCATTAAGGAGCTTCGCCCCTAAAGAACCAGTGGAAAGTTACGGGTACTAAGGTGGAAGAAGTGTTTCCGCACCAGAAGTTGCCGAAGTGGACCCAGAACAGCACGTGCATGCGTCTTCTCTCTCAATTTGTTCCCTCTCCGCCCCCTTTCCCCTCTTTCATGATGTATGTTTCAAGCGGTGAGTAAACGCATTCTTTTGCCTGGTTACACCGACTAGTTCATATCTCCGACGGCGTCTCTGCCACCAACGTAACAAAGACTTATACAACATGGCAGCGTATACAACATGGCAGCAGCAAGCACAGCACCGGGTTCATTGGCCAATGGAAGAAGCCTTTACCCTGCAGGACGCCTAGTGAGGCTGATGATTACGATGATTAATACACTGTAGAACATGTTGAAATCAATTTCATAGTGCAGGTCATAGTATCTTGTGCGATTGGTGCATCTGTTTTTATTTTTTAAACCACCAACCGCTATCTGCGTTTGTGTTCTCTGCCGCAATCTTCACGACTACTCTCTCCTAGCAGATCGTTTCAACGAAAATAGAGGCAAGGCTTGGGAGGGAGAACAAAGGCTGGTGTCCATATATCAGCAGTGGATTTCGTTGGTTCGCACACATTTGCAAAGTCTCTAAAAGGAGCCTTAGTTTAAGAAGATGTTAATGAGGTGCTAACATGCACCAACTTTTCTTTGCTCTTTGTGAGTGCTTACGGTGGTAGCCATGCTTACACTGAAATAATTCTTGGTCTCGTATCACTCCGCTAGCACTCCCTGAAACCAAGACTGCGATTGGGTGGTATGCAAGCCTTTCAAAACAATCAGCCGTCATGTGCTCAAGGAAACAAGCTTTCCAGCGTTGATAAATCTAGTGTAAGCTACAAATCGAAACCAAAAAAGGAGATGCGCTTTTTTGTTTTAGTGCTCATTTATGGTACCGTCAAATTATGTTATCAGTGATACGTACTTAAAGGCTACTTTGACTCAGTAAAACGAACATAAAATTCTAAATAAATTATGCTTACCTTACAGGTTACAGCGCCCAATCCCTTCACACAAATCACAGGACCAGGTTTCATCAATCGCTGTGTTACCGGATTTTTCAGTTGCAATAACCAAATATCGCACTCATCATCGTCCATTCCTTTGACTCGTCCATGCCGTAAAACTTCGCTACTGTGTCCAGCTATATTGGGAAATGAAATGAATGCCACATCACCAATCATGACACACTAGCTGCATTGCCATTTATTTATGTATTCATTCATTTATTCCTTCATTCATTCATTCATTCTTTCATTCATCAATAACATTGTTCGCCTGCTCTGAAAATTTGTGGGATTAGTACAAGGGACCACCTAGAAGAACCTCAAGAGTACTGGATGAATTTCTTGGTTCATTGGTAAACCCAAAGTTGATCGTCAAAAACTAATATGTGGAACAAAGTCTCGTGATGAAACAAGCGCTAAAAATTACAAACACTCAGAGAGGACACAGACGAGCTCTATTTATTAGTGTTCACTTCGAAATAAAATTTTCAGTTGCTAGTAAGAACTCGTGGCATTTGCGGGCTAATAGAAAGCCTTATTCACGTAGAAAGAACAAAACGGGAAACACAAGCACCGGTGGTACTTCCCAACTTTCAAGCTGCTCGCCCGTTTATAAAAGTATTCCCTTGAACGTAATGCTTGAACACTTTCACCAATATTCTTTTGTGAACACGCAAAAATTGTGGCAGAAGTTTTGTTATCATGCTTTCGAATACCACAAATGAGTGTTTATAAATTTATTTTCTTTGGAACGACAGTCTCTGTAAAGCCGGCCGCTCTAGAACAGCCTAAAAATTGTGGCTAGCGGGATACGCTAAGGATATCGACCTCAACAGCAAGCCAACACCGTCTGTCAAAAGTGGTCTCTGAACAACCCAAGCTGTTTTGTAATTGAAGAGGAAGCAGAAAGACTTCATAAACGTCGAAAACTGATGGGACACCACATACAGCGCACTACTACACTTTTAAACCATAAAACCACATATTTTAGGATAGCATGCTGAAAAAGTCACATCTTTGCCGAAAAGGGGAAGCAATGAACGCTATAGCTACAAATTGGAAGGTCACGCGCAGAATCGAAAACATATAGAAGCGTGCCCCGCATTTCTCACGAACAAATAACTCACGAAACGTACTCACAGGTACAGAGGCACGCGAATAAGCTTCGCAGTTGTTACTTCGCGGAAACGGAAACTCCAATGATTGCAATGACCGTTGTGTGCCCGATAACTACAACAGACCCGTTCAGGTAAACCCCGATGCCAGCCAGGACGTAGGATCCTCCGATCCTCAACACCACGAGATAAAGGTGCGCGAGGGAGCGTCGCTCTCCTGGAATATGCAGGGCAAAGTACGCGTGGAAGATTGGAGTACGCGTGGCCATGCGATGTGGCGAAGCACGCTCATTGCACCATCTTGCTTGTAGTGTTCAAAATATAATAATTTCCACTGGCATGTGCGTGAGCTGGGGTAGGTGGTAGATATAAATAGCTTGTCACTTGACGTGCTCTTCGATGGCTCAATGGTTAACGTGTCGCACTTACGGTTGAGAGGACTCGAGTTCGGTTCCGCGCGCAAGACTATTTTTCTGGTTTTTTTTTACTTTCTTGCATTTTCCTATATATGAATACCTACACCTATACGGTGAGTGACACCGATGCCAGCGGCAACATCCAGCTGAGAGTGTCGATATATTTACTACCACAAAAAGATGAAAAATGCGGGTGCGCTCCCTGACCTCTCTAACTTATATGTTAGGAGTTTTCCGCCATCCCTCTCTCGGGACCACCTAACTTAGAAACCCTGTTAAGATGTTAATGTAACTTCAGGCAGGTGTATCTCTAATCGCCAAGATTGCAGGGCACATACATATCGCGCCACCTCTCAGTGCTGGCTGGATTCCACTTCGTAACTGAAGTGGAAGTGCACCAAAAAGTGTTATCTCGTGAACAAGAAAACAACTCCAATTTGTAGATTTGTTTATTTTTATTTGTTGCAATTTTAGGACAATACAATTGCATTGCCCGCGGTCAGGAAAAAAGGAAGGTGGTTTCCCTCCTGACGAGGTCCTGCTCGCACAGGGCGTAACAGTGGTAGGGCTGAATTAAACATTCACAATATACAATCGAAAAAAATGCACAAAAGCAGCCATCAGCTTGGCAACAGAGGAGGAGGAGGAATAAATGAGGAAGGACAGGAAGGTTAGCCAGTTCTCAGACCGGCTGGTTGGCAACAGAACTCAACATTAGAAGATGCCTATGGCAACAAGTAATACTTTTTGACACAGTTTACCTATCTGCGCACAAACTAACCAAAGAATTATAAGAAAATTATGCGAATGCGCTTGCAGATTTATACACACACGTATGCATTTACTCACCCATATATCGGTCCATGTACATCAGCACATATATACAAATATATATGCATATATACATATACATACACATATATCTTATATATACACACACATACATATATGCGCACACATGTATACACGTTGTGTGGGAGACTACAGCCCAGTCAACCGTGCAGAAACTATCAATTTATCCTAAATGTCAAAGAAGGACCGAGTTCTTAATTGGGCCCGCCGCGCTGGTGGAGTGGCTAAGGTACTCGGCTGCTGACCCGCAGGTCGCGGGTTCAAATCCCGGCTGCGGCGGCTGCATTTCCGATGGAGGTGAAACTGTTGTAGGCCCGTGTGCTAAGATTTGGGTTACGTTAAAAAACCCTAGGTGGTCTAAATTCCCGGAGCCCTCGACTACGGCGTCTCATAATCATATAGTGGTTTTGGGACGGTAAACCCCACATATCAATCAATCTCATAATCATATGATGGTCTTGGGGCGTTAAGCCTTACATATCCATCAATCAGTTCTTAATTTAAGATGTTTAGAGTTGGTGCACGATCGTGCCAATTCCATTATTTAAGGGTGCTGACAACATAGTTTCATGACTTGGTAATCAATTGCCTGCATAGCATAATTATAAGCGTTCTCTCAAGAACTATGCATGTCCTACATAGGTCATGACCGGTTTTCCTGTTTAGGTAGTGACGGCTGAATAAGCCCCACTCTCCCAATGCTTCCCAATTTAGTACATAGAGAGTTTCAACTTTTAAATAAAGTGAAATTGAAGAAAGCAATTCTTTGACATTAGCTCTGATGGGTCTATATTATATCCCGAGTGAAGTATTTTTGCTGCCTTTCTCTGTAATGTAAAAAGACTTTCACTATCAGCCCTAACTACTATTCCCCACAATAACAAACAATAATTAAAATGAGAATTGATTATTGAAAATACAATTTCTTTTTTGTCTTAGTTGTTAATAAATTACGGAAGCGGTTCAACATGCCAATTGACCACGCTACCTTCATTCTTACATTGTTGACGTGCTGGGACCAACTTAAATTTATAGAAAGGTAATGCCTAAAAATGAACGGTTAATTACAAAGTTGAGCAAAAAATTGCGATAGCAGAGCTTCATTTTGTAATCAATATATTGATTCTTAGTATTGAAAAGGTGATTCGAAGATTCGACTACGCAGCCTGTGAAAGTCGCGTCGATTCAGTTCCAACTGGGTCTCTATCAGCTTCTACTTTAAAGCTCCGAGAGGAGCTTTCAAAAATAACTACGGCTTTTATATTGTCAGACAAGCTCTCTTTCAATATATATGCTTCTTTATTGTGTGTCTTAAACCACGAAACTTCTTCGGGCAAATTTTCTGGGTAGTTTTGTTCTCTCCAAAGCCCACATCGACCTATAAATTTAGTCGAGGTGTGTCGGAACAGCTAGGGTGCTAGCATAGTTCTTGAATATGACGCTCAAGAGCACGTGCGAAACAAGGAAAATGGGTGCCTTATTGGGGCATTGATCCCGCTTTGCAACTTTTGAGAAGAGAGTGCGCCAACGTTAATCTTCAGGTCACACCATCTGCTGCCAGCTTTTTCGACTACGTTAATTTTATCCCAATCACTTGTCATAGGATGGAACTTTTGACAACCTAAACATGTCAGTAATCAGAACAACGTACACATTTGCTTCTAGATTCACCGACATCCCTTCTTGGTTACTTCTCACCTCGTCGAAAAAAGTGGAAGACTGGCGCCTCAGTTTGAGGAGCCATATCACAGTCCAAGATTAATCTATGAGACACCACAGAAAATATCAAGGAACGTGCAAGCGTACGCAAAAGTATTTCTTTTTATGCTTACGGGAATCATGTTACAATGTAAAGAACGAAGGTAAACATGCTATGAACTTTAGACTATTGATTTTATTCTGAACCATTATTTTCTTACTCCACTGCTTACTTAAACTTTAGCACGCACCCACGAGGACACAAACAAAAGGGTCACTAGGACCAGCTTAAGATCGTCTATATCCTCACGTGTATGCGCTAATATTTCAGTATGCAGAAAAACCAGCCACCCCACCTTTCTTTATTGCCCAACCGTGGTGGTCTGGTGGATAAGGTACTTGGCTGCTGAACCGTAGGTCGCGGGATCAAATCCCGGCTGTGGCGGCTGCATTCCCGATGGAGGTGGAAATGTTGTAGGCCCTTGTTCTTAGATTTGGGTGAACGTTAAAGAACCCCAGGAGGTCAAAATTTCCGGAGCCCTCCACTACGGCATCTCTTATATTCATATGGTGGTTTTGGGACGTCAAAGCCCACACATCTCTCTATCACAATTTCTCATTACAGAAAAGATTTGCTGTGCCCCCGTTCGCAGCTGTCGAAACAACGTCGTTTTGCTATATTTTCTAGAAGTTCCTAAACGACAACTCACGAGGCAATAAATATGCAATCTTGCAAATTTACTCACATTCTGTCACTCCCCATCCGGCAACCTGGAGTATCTCTCCATCAACGTCAATATCGCTTGTGGGTAGGCACACTGGTTTCATTATTGTGGTGAATCTTATATCCTGTGAAAGCTGCAAAATTGCGTGGTGCGATACCGATTATTTGTAAACTCGTATAGACGGTTACGCAGTGAACGGAACTGTAAATTCAAAGGCTCGTTTTGTTCGTTAGATAATATGATAATGAAAACTTAGAGGAAGTAATCCAGGGGAACTATGGGGATCGTTAATAGCAGTATTTGTAATTTTAATGCGAAGACGTCAAGGTAGACGGAAAGATAACGTCCCACCGGTCTGATCAGAACTTACGACCTTCAAATAACGTGTTTGATGCTCTACCACTGAGCTGCGGTGGCGGCCATTCCCCCGTTCATTTTGTACGGTGCATATACAAGCAATGAAACGTGGGAGCTTCAGTCAGCGCCACTTAGTGCCACTGCGGCGAGTGTTGAACACTCTTACTGCTTGCTGTGGCGTCACGTAGTAAGTGATGTTATTACAAGATGGGCACCTGACCAATTTGCCCCGTAAGGTTTAGTCGCAAGATTAATAAATTCGGAGCTTCTCTCTTGAGCCTTGCCCCGCCGCGGTGGTCTAGTGGCTAAGGTACTCGGCTGCTGACCCGCAGGTCGCGGGTTCAAATCCCGGCGTCGGCGGCTGCATTTCCGATGGAGGCGGAAATGTCGTAGGCCCGTGTGCTCAGATTTGGGTGCACGTTAAAGAATCCCAGGTGGTAAAAATTTCCGGAGTCCTCCACTATGGCGTCTCTCATAATCATATGGCGGTTTTGGGAACTTATACCCCCCAAATGTATCAATCAATCTGTTGAGCCTTCATTAGATAACAGTTTTTTAATCTAAGTGAACATTACTTTCGTGATTACTTTCTCTAATACTAAGATTAAGCCAGTGCGGCGCGCAGCTGACCCTAAAATGAGAGGATCACTCCCTTAACGTAACGGTCACTTTGAATGGAGAGCAAATGGTAAAGGATCGTTTACATTTGTTTAGGCGCATGTTGAGGAACTGTAGGTGGTCCACGATTCCGCAGCTTTTCACTATGGCTTCATTCATATATGTCGTAGATTGTCAACCTGAATTCTAATATCCCTTCTCTTTTTTGTTAAAGAGTGTGAAAGAAAATTCTCTGTACTGAGGTACCCTCTTTCGCCCGTCTAAATTGAAGTGTATAGATATTGCTGAATATAAGGTAGTGCACTCAGGACGAATGACGCTATGTGTAGGAAGGCGTGCGGTAAAGAAAATCAGGAAATCTATGATTATGAAATTTATACACGTGGTGCTACAGTGATGGATTGTGGTGTAAGACACTGCTGAGTTAGGCGCCGTCATGTTGACGTCTGCGAAGAACATGAAACTATGCGTAAAGACTTCACAGTGGCGTGATGGAAAAGCCGTTGGACGACGTACAAAATTTCATATTTTCTCTATATTTAGTGGTAATATGGGGTTGAGCTGGTTCTTTTGTTGCAAGAGACTTCGTTCCATAATGCCACATCATTACCGCAGTAAGAGTAGTAAGTCGCCCCGCCGCGGTGGTCTAGTGGCTAAGGTACTCGGCTGCTGACCCGCAGGTCGCGGGTTCAAATCCCGGCTGCGGCGGCTGCATTTCCGATGGAGGCGGAAATGTTGTAGGCCCGTGTGCTCAGATTTGGGTTCACGTAAAAGAACCCCAGGTGGTCAAAATTTCCGGAGCCCTCCACTACGGCGTCTCTCATAATAATATGGTGGTTTTGGGACGTTAAACCCCACATATCAATCAATCAAGAGTAGTAAGTCAAGTCAAAGCGCCACATACAGCTATCGGTGAATGCGGCTGTGTATGTACATACAGTAGCCGTCAAATGTAACCCAAACAGGGACAAGCCTTCCTCGTAGTATAGTGTGCGCTGTCCACTTATCACTGCGCGCAGGCGTGCATATATGCGCGAAACTGCCGTACAGGATGTGCGCACCGGCCAGTGGTGATAACAGCATGGCACGCACTATACCACTGCGAAGGCTTCCACCTGTTGTGGTTTGAATGGATGCTGATATTCATGAGCCGAGACTTAGTTGTGGTTTTACAGTGTAAGCGGCAGCCACTAAGACTTGCAATTCACGATGTCGTGTGGTGGTCCTGCCTGGTGAGGCAACGCCGCTGGAACGCCTATCGCTGCACTATCTTTACAAAATTTTTGTATTAGTTCAGTGTGCGCTCATAGCAGCTCATTACAACCTACCACAACCACTCGTTTGCTCGAACGACGGTTCTTGCGAGAGCAAGAACTATTTTACTATATACGCTTGTGGCTAACTTCCCCATCACCAGTAGGACCATCCCTGAAACCAGTGGGAGACTCTGCCAAGTCGTTTTCTGTGAATTCTCACAGCGTGATTCTGACCTGCAGCACTCGGGAAGCCTTTGCCGACTATAGATCCTTTTCTCAGTAAGTAACGTCTACACATCGCTGGTAATTACTTCGACCTTTCGACATTCAGGTATGTCGTTGGCATTGCCGCAATAACTTACTCTCTAGAAATTAGGTGCTTACTTTTAGGAGGGCCACATCGTAGACCATTTCAGCGTTCTTGACGAATCTTCGGTGCAGCTGCATTCTGTCCGCCGTCACTGCGATGCCATGTAAATTTGCTGTGTTGTTGGGGAATACAAAGACTTTCTCGGGAAACGCACCTCTAGAAGAGAACACCGTTTGTGAAAGGGCTGAATGTGAAGTAGGCGTGGTCAATAAGTATTTCACTGTTTTACTGCAAGTAGTTCAATGCTTTTAGCGATGAACTGAACAACCACTCTCAATATGCGCATTTTGGTGATAAACTCAATATATGAAGGCTCCCGCAAGAGGACCCAGACAGAGCTTTGTGTTCATAGGGCGTGCGCTATATTTCTGTAGTTGTAACTGCAATAACACGGAAAAGTGCGCATGTTCGTTAAAACTTTTATGCAAATTGTTAGGCATTAGGACTTCCGCCGCTGCGTACTATACACGCCGACAACTTTTGTTGGCGTTGAAGAGAAAGCTACGGGGGCGGAGCTTCTGCGCATGTAGGTCTACGCGAGCTAGGTCGAATTGGCACGTGTTCAGTAACGTTGCGAAAAGTGACGGAGATGCACCATCAGCGTTTAGACGCAGACGCCATTTAATGTTTGAGGTACACGTTAAAATGCTGGACTTTCTCACGCGTTCATAATTCTGTAACCGAAATTAAATACAACTGTCTTGCTGCTGTGTGCTGTATCTTTTCTCAAGTACCTCCACGTGGAATAACAAAGAGAGACTTATATATTTCATGTTGGAAATACTGCTGCTATTGTAGAGCTACACTCACTTGCGATGGGATGCACGCGATTTGGTTTGCGTTTTAAAAGCAGTATATGGAAATTAGTTCTGCAAGTACACCTGTTAAGTAGAGCTGCTGAGTACTCTATAGACCACATTTTTTTCCTTTACTGATTCACCGAAGGCACACCACCAGGCCTGCAGCCAAAACAATTTTTTCGGGGGGAGGAGAGCGGGGCATTCCGGGCCACTTTATGAAGGTTAAAAGCACCTACTTTTTATTATTCGCTCTCAGTAAAGCACCCCTTTTCATCTGAGCTTCCGGGAAAAGTACGGGGTCTACGGCACCTTCCTTGGCTACGAGCCCACCCACTACGCGTCTGTAAAGTGACTTTGAGACTACGTACCTGCTCACTCTGTTGTTGCTTTTGCTGCTGAAATTGATTAAATATCTCTGAGCGTTCTGTAATTAGAGGACCTCTATAACAAGCACTAGTAGAACAAATCAAGTGATTGTATGGTTCTGCCATGCAATATTACATCTGTTAAAAAGACTCCACCTATTGCATCACACTCGTATGATTTTTTCTTCGCGCGAAGCTCTATGCGTAGGCTGAGCGTCCCGTCTAATCGTATGTAGCCACCTCTTTAGTTCTTGAGCCTGCCGTAGAGGACTGTACTTGTAGATATGCATACACGCTTAAAAAATACAAATGGTACGATACCAGAGGTCATTACGTGTGGCATGATAAATAATAAAAATGACAGCATATTCGTATAGTGAATGATGACACATGGGGCAAACAGTCCATCAGTTTGTCCGCGCTTCCATCTGTCCATTCATTCTTGCTTCCATCCATCCGTCCATTCGAGCGTCCATCCGTCCACTCACACGTCCACACGTCCATCCGTTCATTCGTGCGTCCACACGTCTATCCGTCTATCTGAGCGTCCGTCCATGCTTCCGTTTATCCGTACATCCACCCGTGCATCCGTTCATGCATCCGTCCGTGCTTCCATCTATCTATCTCTGCGTTCGTCCATGCGTCTGTTCATTCGTACGTCTGTGCGTCCATACGTGCATCCACCCATGCGTCCGTCTGTTTCGCCCCTCTCGTCATCATTCACCTCGTTGATATGCTGTGATTTGTTTCTTCCATAGCGTTTCAAGAAATAGCGTCGCTCTGCCGCAAAACACCTGCTTACCACGCAGGTGGCTTGTGTTTAGGTTCCAGTGTAACAAAAGATTGTTGAGTATCCTGTTCGAAATTCTGCTTGTTCCTCTGGTTGTTTGACTTCTAATGTTGTCTTAATTCTGTTAGCAACAACTTTTGTAAATATCTTGTATACTACGGAGAGCAAGCTGATCGGCCTATGATTCTTCAAGTCATTGTCATCTCCTTTCTTCTGTATTAAGATTATGTTAGCATTTCTCAAAGATTCTGGTACTCTTTCTGTTTGAAGACACCTCGTAAACAGCGTCGATAGTTTTTATAACACAATCTGTCTTCCATCTTTCAGCAGGTCAGATGTTACCTGATCATCACCAGAAGCTTTTTTCTTTTTGCGTGTTGTTCAAGGCTTTTCCGACTTCTTCTATGATTACTGGTGGGGTGTCATCTGGGTTACTGCTGCTTCTTATATTTAGGTCCTGGTTGTCCTGGCACCTGTACAGGTCTCTGTAAAACTCCTCTGCTATTTTAACTATCCCGTTCATATTGGTAAATAATTTTCCTTCCTTGTCTCCTAATGCATACGTCCAATTTTTCCCTATCCCAAGTTTCCTCTTCACTGCTTGGACACTTCCTCCATTCTTTACAGCGTGTTCAGTTCTTTCCATGTTATACCTTCTTACATCGGATACCTTACGCTTAATAATCAACTTCGAAAGCTCTACCCACTCTATTTTGTCTGTTGTACTTGAGGACTTCATGATTTGACCCTTCTTAATGTTCTTCGTTTCCTGGGACAGCTTGCCAGTGTCCTAAGTACAGTACCTCCAACCTCCACTGCACACTCCGTATTGATACTCGTCAAATTATCATTCATTGCGTCTACGCTAAGGTTGGTTTCCTCGATGAGAGGTGAGTACCTGTTCTTAAGTGAGGCTGAATTCCTGTACTTTTCCTCTCAGTGCAAGCTAATCGATTGGCTTCTTGCGTAGAGGTTTTTGTCGTTCCTTCTTCAAGTCTGGGTGAATTTTAGACTGTACCATTCTGTAGTCACTGTATTGTACCTTGCCAAGCACTGCCATATCCTGCATGATGCCTAGGTGTGCACTCAGTATAAAGCCTAATTCATTCTTATTTTTGCCATTAGGGCTCCTTCATGTCCACTTACGGTTACCTCGTTTTCAGTAGAAGGTATTCAAAAGCCATAAATTATTGCGTTCTGAGAATTCTACAAGTAGCTCCCCAGTGGCACTTATAGTACCGATGTATAGTCTCCTACTGCCTGGTCTCCAGCCTGCTTCTTCCCTGCCTTTACATTGAAGTCTCCCATCAGTACAGTAAACGGTGTTTTTACATTACTTATTGCCGATTCCACGTCTTCATAGAAGCTTTGAGCTGACACGTCATCATGGCAGGATGTAGGCGCGTAAGCCTGTACCACCTTGATCTTGTATCCCTGATTGAGTTTATTTACGATACCTACCACCCTTTCATTATTGCTATAGGATTCCTTTATTTTGCCAGCTATGTTTCTGTGAATTCGGAACCCCACCTCCAGTTCTGTTCTGTGAGCCAAGTTCCATTTGCAAAGGACGTACTTATTCTGTAGCACCGTATCGGGCTCATATGTCCTCCTAACCTCACTGAGCCCTATTTTATTCCATTTAAAACCCTGTAGCACTTCGAAATAGTACAGCTAGATTTGCCTCACTAGATGAGGTTCTAGCACTAAGGTTCCAATGGTGGCCTGTCTGGAACCGAAAGTAATGTACAACAACCTGGGGAAAGAGCAGCGCCTCGAGATAGGTAGTAGTGCACTTGAAGTTGCAAAAGACTATGTCTACTAAGGACAGGTAATTACCGTGGAGCCGAACCACGGGATTGAAGTAACTAGAACAATAAGAATGGGGTGGAGCACATTTGAAAAGCACTCTCAAATCATGACAGGTAGATTGCCACTATCCCTGAAAAGAAAGGTATGTAACAGCTGCATCTTGCTGGTACTTAGCTACGGAGCAGAGACCTGGAGACACACAAAGAGGGTTCATCTTAAATTGATAATAACGCAGCGAGCAGTGAAAAGGAAAATAGTAGGTGTAACCTTAAGAGACAAGAAGAGAGCAGAGTGGATCAGGGAACAAACCGGGGTTAAGGATATCATAGCTGAAATTAAGAAGAGGAAATGGAAATGGGCCGGGCATGTAGCGCGTAGACAGCATAACCGCTGGTCATTAGGGTAATTAACTGGATTCCCAGAGAAGGCAAGCGGTTAGGGGGAGACAGAAGGGCAGATGAGATTAAGAAGTTTGCGGGTGTATATTGGTGGCAGCAAGCACACGAGCGAGTTGACTGACGGAACAGGGGAGAGGCCTTTGTCCTGCAGTGAACGTAGTCAGACTGATGATGGTGATGTAGGAAACAGTCTCAATTACTTCATATATATATATATATATATATATATATATATATATATATATATATATATCTTGATTTTGTCCGCAAAAACAAGATCATGAGTTTTCCGCTAACATCTAACGATGCCGACACCAACTCAGACTTCGAAATTTCGTAAAACAAGCTTTCTGACGATATTTCTTTGCAACATAGGAAAAAATTACTAGTACTGAAAGGGTAAGGGGCGGTCAAAAGTTCAGACGATCCCAGTCTTTGTCGAGATGCGTTTTTTGAGAATAGTACTTTGTTTCAATTTTCCACCACTCCGTTATTTCTCAAGTTTCGGAGCCTCGCAGTCTGCACACAGTCTTTGCCCAATGCTATATTCAAAGAAGTTTTGTAAATTCCAAACGTAAGTCAACTATAGCCTACTGTCCCCAGATGAATGACATGACGAAGCGGATGAACTGAACCACTACAGACATGGTGGCGATGTACGTGTTCTCGAATCATCAGGATTGGGATGCAGTGTTGCCTTTTGTCACGTTCGTCTATAACACATAGTGGTACGAGACGTCCGGCTATCTGCCTTTCTTATTGTATTGGCCAAAATTTAATGTTGCCTTCGTTTGCGTACCTACCTAGTGATTGCGCTTAAAAATGCACGCCGACAATGCATATCAACTTGCGCATGTTCAGCAAACTGACTCGCAAGTGTTACAACAATCTTGTTACAACCACCGTCGTCGAAATGCCCGCTTTGTCCTAGGATATTTTCTCCTCCTGTGGTTTCCAGCACGCCGCATTAAGCTTTCTCAGAAGCTCTGTTCCCGTACACCCGACTATACCATGTGCGCCATGAAGTGACTGATTTCAGGTATGAAATTGAGCCACTGTCTTCCTCCTTATCGACTCAGCTTCGTACCGACATTGTTCACGTTGTCTGTCTGAGGCCTTATCGTACACCGGACTCCACCAACACATGTGTAGAGGGACCATCTCCACTATACCGTATTTCTCCGGCTGCTCCAAGTAGGTGCTTTCTCCAGAGGAGGGCAATGTTTGTGCCGCATATATGAAGGACGGAGTATAGGACCGTAGATGGTTCTAGGTCTCGCCATCTTCGTTGACTAGAGTATAAAGTTGGGCATGTTGGTAAGACATAATTAGTCGACGTAGCGCGTTAGAATCATAGGACAAGGGAGGGGACAGAAGGGAGCGCTTACTTCCAACAAAATTTTATTTCGAGGAGCGTACATATATATGCTCAAGAAATGCGAATACAACAGACAAACAGATGTAAAACCCTCTATTGCCATCTTCGTTGTTTCTACACCAGCTAATGTGACTGTGTAAATATTGTTATTAGAACTTTTTTTCTGTCATATCTTCGTAAAAACACGTTTCCGAATTCTCGAAATGTACGGCAGCATGGGTAAGAAGTAATTCCAGCACTCGTGGCGAGGAAGAATCGGTGTGCCTCAGCTTACAATAAATAGACAAATAGCATTTCTCACAGTTGTCGCTTTTTAAGGACGATAGTCTTTCTTGGGAACCTTCGAAGAAAAAAATTTGGTATGCCTGTCTGTATATTTGTCTGTTTTTCCGCCCTTAACGATACCTCAAACGGTCGACCGCATCCACAACGCCCACCAATAATGCTCAAGGTTCAGCGTTCATATGTGTGCGATCTTCAATTGAAAATCAATCATTGCGCATATTTGAGGTATCATAACAACAAGTCGATGTTTTGTATGTGTGCCTTCACACTTGAGAAGGCACGTACAGGTAATTCTAAGGACCATAGCGCTAAACACGCTACGCCGACAGTGACACGTGGTGCTCAAATAAAAAAAAGAACGGCAGCATATCCACGTCGTGAACAATGGAGAGTGGGCGAAGCATCTGTCCATCCATTCGTTCTTGCTGCCGTCCGTCCATGCATCCGCCTGTGTGACCGTCTATGCATCCATCCGCCCGCCCGTGCGTGCGTTGTTCTTGTGTCCGTACGTCCATCCATGTGTCCGCCCCTACGTTCGTCCATTCATCCGCCCCTGCGTCCGTCTATGCGTTCGTCCGTCTGTGCAGTCATCCCCGCGTCCGTTCATGCATCTGTCTGTGTGTCCGTTCGTCCATCTAGTCAACACTCCAAGTACCACCATCTTGCATCTTTTCATTATATATTCCGCATATAGAAGCACCGCCATCCAGAGGACTAAACGAGAGGTGGAACACGCACACTTTCTTACGGCTTGCGCTTGTTGTCTACTTCCCACCTTTAACCACCTCGAGTTCATGGTGTATACCAGTTCACTGTAGTCATGGCCCTGTGGCCCAACGCTCGCTAAAGCTTTCTAAAACCAAGAAGGTTACGCCAAGCGAATATAACCTAGCAACCCTTTCTTGTCAGATAGTGCTAAATGTAGATTCAAATTTCTGCTAATTGGGAATAAGAGACTGAGTGATTTGGCTTTTAGTTACGCGCATGCGGCAAATTTTTTATGGTTCAACAACGCACAGGAGAAATCTACCACCGGCATCACCTTGCTGGTCAAAGCATAAGACTGGTTACTCTCTACGACTACGACGAGGGATGAATGGCTGCCACTTTAAGGAGCTTCGCCCCTAAAAGGCAAGTGTTATCAGCGCTTTGCTGAAGCGACACGGTGGTGGCACCTGCCCGTCGCTTTGTGTTCTACATCTTATCGCCACCGAGAATGGCACGCATCTTTCTCCGCAGGCGCGCACGCCTTTTTTCGTTTTTGAAGATAACTGACAGATGGCGCTCTGGAGGCACTCTAACGCTGCGCCTCCAGAATACCATTCACCAATTTTTTGCACAAAACATCAAATTAATGTTTTGTTCACTCTCTCCAGACGCAAGACTATAGTCTTTCGACGACATTTGCAATGTAACCTGCAGATCCAGGGCCAATTTTTTTCTTTTTACTTTCGTCCATGAAAGTGGTGGAATGCTATCTGCTATATTAAAAATGAGAAGTGATTGCTACAAGTGTCTATAATGTTTGAAGGGAATGATAAGGCTGGTAAGAAAGACTTGTAAAGTTCAAATTGGTGCCAAATGGATAGCCGTTGAAAAAGAGTTCTTTCATGCTCACTGCGGAAATTTGATGCTTGATTCTACAGTAGGGGATATTACTGACAGTGAAGAAATAAAGAATATTACACAGAAATAAACAATTTCAATAAAGTTTTTCCATTCCATTTCATTCATATCTAATTAGTTTTCTTGTGAATCTTGAATATGAAGTTGTTACAAAAATACACTATGAGGTAGGTATGATGAGAACGAAGTATTAAAAATGTCTTCATATAAAAAATAATTCGTCAAATGTAGTGACGCTGGCAGCGAAGCTAGCTACCTTGTGTCACCCAGCTCATCTGTTCCTTGAGACTCGGTGAAACAAGTATTTTAAGGCTACCAACAGTAAAAAAAAGTCATTCTTTCTTGTTAGTGTCTTTGATGAGACGCAACTCTGTATGTTCAAGAATCCACAGGTGCAAAACCCTCGCATTTAACAATTTTTTATGCACACAGTTCTTAACCAAGTAAATGACGTACTTGTGAGTCAGGCAATGTGACGCAGTCAGGATAACATTGCGTGTGATGATACTGCCTGAGCAATAACTTCGATAGCCGGACTTGTATTGGGTCTTCAATTGCACCTTTGAAAGAAGGAAAACACGGATTGTTAACCATTGACACACAATATTACTTATCACTTCTTTCTTTGTCTCAATTAAAAAAAGCTTGTCTCCCACAGTCCTATCGACTCACAATCAAGCGTGATAAGAAACTTATCGCGCTTACTTCGATCGGCTCATTGCCCTAGAGCCTTGGTAAGCTATTCTAGAAAAACTTTTTCCCTCGTTCGCTGTTCTATGCCACAACTGTTACACTCACGACGACCTCGACACTGTTTGTTTCTCCTTTTTAAATTTTTCGTTCGCTTCGACGAAGCGCGGCTTGGGTAGACCCTTCATGAGCAATAGGAAAAATAAAGTGTCGGAGCATCAAATACTTCATAAAGGTGAATAATACAATGCACGCGATACCAACACTGCCGGTTTCATGACAAGTGCCTTGCCCAGATGGTAAGGGTAGCCGCAAAAAAAATGAGTCAACCTTCTCAATAGTTCTCTCGGCTCCAAAGCGAAATGTGGGCCGTGGTGCTGTCGTAGGCTTCTTGATCTTCGTGATAGCGCGATAACATTCATAGCACGCTCGACTGTACATGCTCGTCAACAATTAGGGTGAGCCCTGTTCTGCTTGGCAGTCGTCCATTGAGTTCCATATCAGCCGGACTCGCCACGCACCGAAACCAGACGGCGCTTGCTCACGAGAACCTACCAGACATTCGCACCGTCTGCTACATTGTATAGACCCTTTTACTGCTTACTAACACAGCACCTTGAGCTTCATCGATTTACACGTCCCGGACGGCTCCGGACGGCCCCAGACGCCGGTGCCGCATTCGTTTTTCTCGGGGACCAAATGGAAGCCCCGCCTACTGGTCCGGGATCGCTCAGCCGCATGTTCGTTTTTCGCGTGCCTGGTGGCCTGCGGGCGGCCCAGGACCACCCGAACAATTCTTTCGGGTAGCTGGCAGATGACAGCGCGGTGCGCATGCTGTGCGGCCATCTTAAGTTAGACACGGGAAATTTTCGATGCACCCTTGCTCACTCTTTGCTTTTCTGTCCGCTTCTCGCGTGTTTCTGGAGTTCGCATTGTTTGCGCACCCAGTTCTTGTCATCAGTATTCTGAGCCACGTCGAACATGTGCGTATTACCGAAAGTAGGGCAAACACGCGTTATACTCTCTAGAAGAAACAGTGGTAGAACGACCGCGCCGGTCTACGATGCACACGCGCTCGAGTAAATCACTTACAGTAAGTTGCATCACAACAGAAATAGGTATAATTCACTACATAACTGCAGTTTAGGTTAAAACTGGGTCAGCGTTGTGGTTTGTGTCACAGCTATGAAGGTAGCAGACGGCATAGCCAGACATAGCAGACGCCACAGCGGATGCAGTCAGCATCAAGCGCGCAGATGACCCGGGGCTGCTCGGCCTGGCTCCAAGGAGGGCTGTCTCGGGTCTTTCAGATCGTGTGCATGTGACGTAGCGGCCTGAGAGCCGAGGCGTCCGCGGGCCGTCCGCGAGTGATCCGCGACTTGGTAAATCGATGAAGCTCCTTGGCCGATGAAGCTTCGCCCACCGATGGGTCACAATAGCATAGGTGGGCACAAAGCGCTTTAGAAAATAGCCAGCTGATTTTCTACACTTTCTTTCTGTTGTTTGGGCAAAATCATCATCATCATCATCATCATCATCATCATCATCATCAGCCTGACAACGTCCACTGCAGGACAAAGGCCTCTCCCATGTTCCACCAGTTAACCCGGTCCTGTGCTCTGCTGCCAATTTATACCCGCAAACTTTATAATCTCATCTGCCCACCTAACCTTCTGTCTCCCCCTAACCCGCTTCCCTTCTTTGGGAATTCAGTCAGTTACCCTTAATGACCAGCGGTTATCCTGTCTACGCGCTACATGCCCTGCCCATGTCCATTTCTTCTTCTTGATTTCAGCTATGATATCCTTAACCCCCGTTTGTTCCCTAATCCACTCTGCTCTCTTCTTGTCTCTTAAGGTTACACCTACCATTTTTCTTTCCATTGCTCGCTGCGTCGTCCTCAATTATATATTCAATAAATTTTTTGGGCTACATAAGAATTATGAAATATTTTCTTAAACTTTACGCACGTTCCTTTTATGAGAAAAACTATTGAGAGACATTTCTTTCATTCAAAAGGAACTAGAAAACGTCCTTTTAGTTTCGACATTAGGAGCTGGTACATTAGGTGACCGGAAGTTCTATAGGGTACAACGCTTGTGACCTTGAAACGTTCCGCTCAGTAGTAGTCACCATGGCTGTGGCGACGTGCTTGCTTCACTGTACTACAGCCGAAGTGGAGAGCTGGCTTCCGCCTGCACATCCTTGAGTCTGCATGTCTGTGCTGGATGCACCGAAGCTGTGCGTAGCGCAACTCCGCAAGCGAAAGGAACAATGCATGCTCACCAATATCTAGAGCAAACGCAGCTCTGCGTGGTGGTGTTCAGCCTCGAATAGGAACAAGTCATAGAAGCGAATGGCCATGTGAATGCTCGTAAAAATTTAAGGTCAACTCAGTTCCAGGTAATAGCGCTGCGTGGGGCATCAGAACAAACCCTAAAAAAGAACGGGAGTGTACATACAAGCTTCTCGGCAATTAGGATCGGCCCAAGTCTGCGTGACATCGCTCCGCTGTAGATCGGAACGAGCGCAAAGAGCGAACGGCCCTTTACATGCTCTTCAGCATTTACTATATATCAGCATAACTCCTTGTGCACTGCAAAACCTTTTACACCCTTAAGGGTGTATTTCTTGTCCTAAGAGCAACACCTTTTACAGTATTTAGAAACACCATAAAACCTAGGGTGTAAGGAGACGTTACAGCGTACTTTTATAGGTGTTTATGAACACCCCTAAACAATGTACGTTAGATCAAGCTGCACCCGTGCGAGTGATGTGTAATACATAGAAACACCCTTGAAACGGTGCCAGTTACGTGCATAAGCATACTTGATCAAATGATTCGCAATTTACGGAAACGGAACAACAAAAAAAGAGACACACAAGAGGAAACGATTCGTCCTGTTTGTCTTCACTGTTCTATAGAACGATTTAGGATTGGACCAGTTGGTAAGGCATATTTGATGGAATGAAGTGCCATGAAAAGGACAACGAAAGACAAAAAGAATACACACAGCATAAATTGTTTCCTCCGGTGAGTCTCTCCTTTGGTTGTCCCGTTACTTGCGCTTCATCTTATCAAGTATGCTTGTACATGTAAGTGTCATCATTTCAAATGTATTTTTATCTGCTACATCCCCCTCGCACAGATGTAGCTTGATCTAACACACATAGTTTAGGGGTGTTTATAAACATCTATAAAAGTAAAGTGTAATGTCTCCTTACGTACTATGTTTTAGGGTGTAAATCTTAATTACCGGCATAAATTTTAGGGTGGAAATTTTCGCAGTGTGAGAGTGCTCCGCTGACAATAGGAATATCGTATTCTAACATGCCCCATACTTTATCAAGTGAATATGGTGCATGGTGTTCAAAACATAATGGTGTCTGACTGCTGATTCGAAGGTTGCGGAGTCGAGTTCAGGCAGCAGAGGCCATGTTTCAATGAAGGCAACATGTTAGAGACGAGTGCGTTTCGATTCAAGAGCAGCTCAAGAATCCCTATGTATTGGCTGAATTTCCGGTGCCTTCGATTGCTGTGTCTCTCCTAAACATACCGAGCTCTTTGTATTCAAAACTTTTATAATAGTTTTAATAAATTCTAAATATATTGCTTATTATAATATTATTGTTATTTTAATATTATTACTACTAATTTTAATAATAATAATAATAATAATATAATAATAATAATAATAATAATAATATATTAATATTATTATTATTATTATTATTATTATTATTATTATTATTATTATTATTATTATTATTATTATTATTATTATTATTATTATTATTATTATTATTATTATTATTATTATTATTAACGTAAAACCTCTGTTTCATGAGAAACCTGGTCATTTGCACTTTCCTTTAAGCTTGGACAGTTCCGTGGTTTTCTCAATAATAACAACAAACCACACTTATTTGGCGTTTCAAGTTGGTTAAAAAGATAAATGGTGCTGTCTTCAGTTGTTGCATGCAACGACTTGTCCATTCGAATGTGGTCAAACCCCGAATTGTTGGCATAATATGTCCAACGGGAAAAGCACCTCAACATTCATACATGCACCGACGAATATTCAAATGTTATCCCTACAGCAGTCGTGTAAACTATAAAGCAGACTTACGTTCCTATTTTGCGCTTTATCTCATCGCAAGGTTCTACAGTTGTCTCGATGGTTCCCAGTTATTTGGGCTCGATTCGCTCACAGTCGCAGTTACTTGTCGAGCTGAGTTGTAGTGAAAATAGTAATAGGTAAACAATAATAGTGCTTTTTAGGCTCTTACGTCAGACGTTCGTTGTCGTGCACTGGTATCGCACAGCACGTGGGTTTGTACCATTTCGCTTCCACCAGTATGCGATGAACCTTTGACCTTCGGGTCACCAGCAAAGCACCATATCCACTGGTCTGCCGAGGTGGACTTAAAATAGAAAGGAAGGAGCGAGTGTGACACACTGTCACGAAGGAGAGAGTGATACAAGGAGGGCACCTGAGAAACGGCCAATTCTGTTCTATACGAATGTGATTGGCGTGCTTTCATAATCACCATCATCATCATCATCAGCCTGACAACGACCACTGCAGAACAAAGGCCCGTCCCATGATCCGCCGGTTAACCCGGTCCTGTGCTTGCTGCTGCCAATTTATAACTGCAAACTTCTTAATCTCATCTGTCCACCTAACCTTCTGTCTCCCCCTAACCCGCTTACCTTCTCTGGGAATCCAGTTAATTACTCTTATTGACCAGCGGTTATCCTGTCTACGCGCTACATGCCCGGCCCATGTCCATTTGCTCTTCTTGATTTCAGCTAAGATATCCTTAACCCCCGTTTGTTCCCTAATCCACTCTGCTCTCTTCTTGTCTCTTAAAGTTACACCTAACATTTTTCTTTCCATTGCTCGCTGCGTCGTCCTCAATTTAAGCTGAACCCTCTTTTTAAGTCTCCAGGTTTCTGCTCTGTAGCTGAGTACCAGCAAGATACAGCTGTTATATACCTTCCTCTTGAGGGATAGTAGAAATCTACCTGTCATAATTTGAGATTGCTTGCTAAATGTGCTCCACCCCATTCTTATTCTTCCAGTTACTTCAATCTCATGGTTCAGCTCCGCGGTTATTACCTGTCCTAAGTAGACATAAAGTCTTTTAAAACTTGAAGTGCACTACTATCTCGAAGCGCTGCTCTCTTCCGAGGTCGTTGTACATTACTTTCGTTTTCTGCAGATTAATTTTAAGACACACCTTTCTGCTCTCCTTGTCTAACTTCGTAATCATGAGTTGTAATTTGTCCCCTGAGTAACTCAGCAATGCAATGTCATCAGAAAAGCGCCGGTTACTAAGCCACTCTCCATTAACTCTTATTCCTAACTGTTCCCATTCTAGGCTTCTAAAAACCTCCTGTGCGCACGCGGTAAATAGCCTTGGGGAGATTGCGTCCCCCTGCCTTACACCCTTCTTGATTGGTGTGCTTTAGCTTAGACCCAAAGGAAGCTCCAGGGTATAGGCACAACACTGCGTCGGTGGGAGAGACAGGAAGAAGTAGCGAAAATCGGTGACTTCCGGGTGACCGCTTCACTCTTTTTTTTTGTTTCTAACATTTCCACGTTCATTAAAAAGTGTATTATTACGTGAACTATTTACTCGAACTGATTAGCAATTATATTTTTTTTCTTTAGGAGCATTGGGCCGTAGAAGAGAACACTGTACAAGAGCTTCATGGGTGGAAAACGACAAGAAAAGAACTAACTGCAATTGAGGACATAACTCCCTCCATTCATGTTATAACAAGACTGTTCCACCTTCCCGAGGCTCCTCTCAATAACCACATGGAAACATTGATAAAGCCCTAAAGTCAAGCCATTGGAAAACAAGACATTAAATGAAGCTTTAATTATATTTTTTCATAGCAAAACTCTGAATGTAACAAGCGATAAAAAATTCTAAATATTTCGCCTCACAAAGTCCGGCGGACGAAGTTGAAAGCGACAAAATTTCTATGCAGTTCTGAATGAATATGGCCAAAAAAGGCGATGAAGATGCGTCAGAACATATGAAGTCGCTTATTATGGAATATTGACAAAATACACCATCAGCGCATAAAGTGAGGGCTGCTTGATCGGCTAGTTTTGGAGCAATACAGCATCCAGATTTGTCTTGATTGAATGCGTGAAGTATAAGAGGTTGGCTTATAAAGACTCCGTAGAGAAGCCCACTGAGTCACTTTTAGGGGCTTACACTGGGAAATTTGAAGGAATGAAACTTTTTCAAACTGTCTCGTTTTTCTCCGCAGGTTGGGGCAAAAAGATGCATCAGGTGCATTATTTTATCGTTTTTTGAAACAACCCTACGAACTGTGGTAACATAGTCATATTTATGCAGCACATACCTTGTTCCGAAAGGAAAATTTATGCGTGTAATGGTTAAGAGCCATACAAAAAATAATACTCGCTCTTTTTAAATTTTTGCAGTAATTTACCACAACAGTTCTCAATGTTCAACTTCAGTGGCAGAGTGCTACTGGAGCGCCTACATTTGAGCAGGGCTGTCCTAACCAAATCTATGTTGGTACGCCCCCTCCTCGAAAAGAGTTGTTGGCACACGGAAATCCAGCAATGTGGCGCAAAGAGTTTTGTTTGTGTTGCTTAGCCTCCCGCGACCGTAAACATTCTGTCATTATGGAATGAAAGGCGGGCGCACACAATACGCTACGTAAACTTTCTGTCGAACCCACCGATTTCCACGGAGAAAGAATTTTCGCTCTAAGGTGCAACTGGCAATGTGCGGGGGCTCTCTATCTGCCAACTGAAAACATAATTCACGAGTTAAAGCTGCTATTCAAATGTGATTGCTTCAATTCTAACAGGAAAAGCTGATCTGTATCTGCTATCAGAATTCAAAATTCGATAACCTGCATGGGTTAGGTCCCTCTTTTTCGCACTTTTGTCATTTTGGATGCGGCAAAACTGAGTGGTTTTGCTTCATCGAGTGGTGTTTGTTGCTTTTGTCCTACGGCATACTATATTCTGTACTTGCTGGTTCGGTGAAACAGCTGTCACGTAGTGCCCGCAACGTAGTGACCATAGATTTATAATCTACTCACAATCCACGGTATCTTCTCCCTAGATATTGGTTTTCCCTTATACACTCTCCCTGTTGACTCCAATTCACCGCAACCTGCAAACACAATGAAGTCTATGAATGTTATGGAAAATATTACCAAGTAGGTCATATGTCGTCTTATAAATCTCATTTGTAGTTACACATATCTTAGGTAATCAGAGATAAGGAACCAGTGTTTGACAGTGCTACAAAAAGCTGCTGTCCGCCATGTCTCAAAAGTCATTTGTAGAAATCGTGGATGTAGCGGCGGAATCTATTCGAGGTCCCTGTCTTAAGCGGTTGCCTTGTGCTACCAGGGCAGCAGGCGACAGGGGCGTAAGGCTGTGCATGTCCCTGCGTATCACATTCTCACGCTGTTCAAACACACACACAGAAAAGAAGTAAGTACACGACGACAAGTTACCGATATCAATGCCGCAAGGCCTCTGTCTTATGCGTTTTTTCAATGGTGGTATATTGTCGTACAGTATCCAATATCAACTTGGCCAAGAAGAATTCTCTACTATAATAAAGTGTTCGAATGAAATATTGGGAGCGCAAACTAACGCGATTCCAGATGGTGGTTTCACTCCCTGCTTCTCGCAGTATATCGAAAGACGACACCAGACGACGACACTCATGCAGGCTTGCACAAACGATAAACTTGCTCGCGCAAGTATGGTCAGCGTCACCTCGCACGTGTCTTGTATGTCATGCGAGGCGTCGGAAATGGGCTGATCAAAACCAAGGAGGACAAACGCAGACGGCGTCTTTCAGCTACTATCTGCCAACTGTTGCCGTCGTTTCAACCACACGACGAAAGGTACGCCAATGACAGCTGGCAGACTGAAACCGGCATCGTTTCATTAAAGTGTAAACCCACGTGAGTACGCACGCACATACACAAACACTCTCTCTCCGTTTCTCTGACTCACTCACGTCCATGCAATAAAGATTGAACATGTCATCAACCAAACGCTTTGAAGCAGTTGAGTGCACTATCATCATCAATATTCTTTTTCAAAGACGATAATCTTTCTTGGAGACCTTCAACAGAAAAATTTTCGTCTGCCTGTCTGTCTGTCTGTCTGTCTGTCTGTCTGTCTGTCTGTCCTTGACGATACATCAAATGGCCTACCACATCCACAGCGCCCAACAATATCGATCAAGGTTCAGCGTTCTTACTTGTGTGGCTGTCAAACTAAAAGTAATAACTGCGCATATCAGAGGCGCAATAACAACGCCTCAATGTTTTGTATGTGTGCCTTTATAGTAGAGAAGACACACACAAGAAATTCTAAGGACAATAGCTTTTATCGCGCTGCGCTGAATGTGCAACGTGATGCTTAAAACGACAAGGTGGTGACACCTTCCCGTCGCTTGGCGTCCTACACCTTATCGCCTCCGAGAAAGGCACACATCTTTCTCCGAGGGCGCTCGCCTGCTTTCGTTTGCGAAGATAACTGCCAGATGGCGCTCGTGTCTAACGTGCCTCGAGGCTCTTTAACGCAGCGCCTCTAGAATATCATTCACCGATTTTCTTGCTCAGAACATCACAAAAACGTTTTGTTCACTCTTTCTAGATGCAAGATTATCGTCTTTTGACGACATTTGCAGTGGAACGTTCAGATCCGGGGCTAATTTTTTAATGTAGTGACCTTGGCGAAGGCTTATTGTAGCGTCGTGTGACCACGTTATTGTTTTTTGCGTCGCAAAACTGCTCAATCTCAGCCAATATAGCTTACGCTACAAATACAGACAGGCACATTTAAGCACAAGATAACCTGAAGATCCTAAGATTATTGGCCTAATTTCACCCGCTGCAACTACAAAAAAGGGTTACCTAAATAAACTTACTCTCTTTCGTGATCAGTTGAACAAATTATTTACACTAATATAGAGGCGATAGAAGCTCGCCTATGGTTTTTCTAAATCTTTTTATGAAAATTACGTGGACTACCTAGTATATGGAAAGACGTAGGATAATCCATAGGTTGGTTCACGTTGTTTACCGTCTTGCTTTCACCATCTTTGTGCTACTGCCTAAATCGTGGTGAACTAAGCTTCCACGAAGTGTTTGCTTTAGGAAATTCTATATTTTCTTTAAGAGCAGATTTTCAAAGGTGACGTAATCACACGAACACACAGATGATATAATAGCAGGACAATCGAGCTCCACGTCGAACTTACTGGGAGGGCGGGAGAAAGGGGAGTTAAGCATATGCGAAAATCATGAGAGATTATGACAGAACCTACATAAGAGCCACACCTCTGAGCCCTTGGTCATGTATTCTACGAATGTAATAAATGTGAAGCATTTCTTAGCGAGCTTCGGAGACTTTGAGCGTATTTGTCTATCTATCTATCTATTTATCTATCTATCTATCTATCTATCTATCTATCTATCTATCTATCTAGCCGCTTACGTCTGGGTGCTCTCGTGGTCACGCCATTTGCTTGACGTGAACCTTAATTAGCATTAGAGCGTAAGATGGTTTGACGAATACGACGCGCTTGTCTAGACATGAAAACGTCACAATCCCATCCCGTACCGTCATACACTTCCCGCCAGACAGTGGCACATACCCTCGGTCGGGTATATGCCGCTGGTATGCGGGTATGTGCCACAGCTGATTGAACCTTGGTATCTGCTCAGGAACGACGAGAACACGCATCGACACTTTTAACACACGAGTGTTAAGAAACACCCGATGTCAATAGCGTCAACCCGACTAGTCCCAGCTGGAATCGAACCCAAGCATTCTGGGTGCCAATGAAGCATTTTACCCCAGAGCTACGCCAGGTCTCCGAACTGCTTTTTAAATAGACGCTAATCTTTGTGAAACATAATAGTGATTTTAGTGCTGCCTACTCAATCTTATAAACATTACATATGCAATATTTTGGTACACCCGTCACGTCGGGTTAACGTCCGATGTGGTTAGTTGCCTTGCGCTGAAGTTGATTCATGTAGCAGTGTCCAGGGCAAGCATATTCGCGAGCATCAGCGCTTCATATCAGCTTCTAGTGTTGCTATGCTTGTTCCAGTTTGAATCGTTGTGCAAGTCAAGCAACTGGGTATATAAACATCTGCGACTCTCAAACATATTTCTATGTGTTCTACATTTGTACATTATTTTGGGTTATTTTATAATGTGTCGCTCAATAAAAAAATTGCAACACGGTCACATTTCTTCCACATGCTTCACAGTAAAAAGGTTTACGCACAGAAGGGTGTAAAAGAGCTTGTCCCATGAACGACACCCTAAGGGTGTTAATTCAGCACCTTCCAAAAAGGGTGCTTTTCTATGCACCTTTAGAATAGGGTGTACATGTAAAAAAACTCAAGGGCGTTACAAAAACACCCTCAAAGAAGGGTGCCTTCAATGTCCTTCACTTTTTAGCGCCTACTGAGGAGGGTGCGAGAAGGGTGCACAAGGGTGTTGAGTGCCCATGGCTGGAATGCCGCTATTCTTTTAGACTGCACAAATAGATATCAGCATGCACTGATTACACGCTACTTGAAGAAAGTGGTCCTGATTATCAATGGTGCGCCACCTGTCGAGCTCCTTTCATTGCGTGGGGGCAAAAATATAAACACGTACGATCGTGTATGAACTTCTGCTGGATCTATATATACTTCACAGTATATGCATAATGCGCGTTACAGAAAACTAAGCCTTGCTGCTCTTGCATATTGCATTTATTTATTAGGCAAATAAAACTTATAAACTTTTCTTTTGCCACACAGCTTTGTCACCAGATGTGTAACATGTTCACGTATACGTACACTTTACACGCAACACTTTAAACGTTTAATATATAATTTCAGCTTCACTGTATTGAAAATTCTTTGAAACATGCAATTACATTCATTTCAGTTTAGTATACTGCTTCAAGTACATAGAGACTACAAATGAAATACACGCTAGTATATCCCTATTATTCATTCAAGTATCTACGATCCCAGTGGTTTCCAGTTTAATACTCCTTCATGTACACGATCGGTTAATAGGAATGAAATACAGGCAAATATATACTTATATTTGTGTCAAATATTTACAATCACCATGATTTCACTATATACTCCTTTATGTACACAATCGTTCCCAAGAAGTGATGCACACAAAAATATATACGGATAGTGTTTTCAAATGTATACAATCACAGTGGTTTAGGCTTTGTATTCCTAGATGTAAAAGAATTGGTTACGAGAAATGATGTACATGCGAACATATATGGGTTTTCGCACATATACTTTAGCGACTACTTAAAAAACCAATACAATGATCAGAAACAGAATAGGCTAAAAACGAACACAAAACTGAGTTAGGACACACAAAAAACAAAAAGGTAATGCATAATTATGACTAATGACACAGCTGGGTCATTTTATGCCAAATGTCACAGCCGTTTTGGCAACCATCTCAAATGTTTTTGAGAAAGTGCTGCATTGAAAATAATGAACTTCTGGAATATTTAGGAGAGAACAAATATTTGGTCACTCGGCTGCCTTCTGAACTTTCTGGAATGCCGTCTAGGTGTTGTATGTGAAAAATTTCATTTTAAAAGCACCACCACTTCTTTCTATACGAAACTCGATCTACGTGTTACGTAACAAGAGTTTAATTTGGGCAAGTTGGTTCATCGTGGTTGTGTGCTAGTCACAGCGTGACAACTTCAGGAAGAGACAGAAAGGAGAGGAAAGAGTACCAACTGGCCCCGCCGTGGTGGTCTAGTGGCTAAGGTACTCGGCTGCTGACCCGCAGGTCGCGGGTTCAAATCCCGGCTGCGGCGGCTGCATTTCCGATGGAGGCGGAAATGTCGTAGGCCCGTGTGCTCAGATTTGGGTGCACGTTAAAGAACCCCAGGTGGTCAAAATTTCCGGAGTCCTCCACTACGGCATCTCTCATAATGATATGGTAGTTTTGGGACGTTAAACCCCACAAATCAATCAATCAAGAGTACCAACTGTCAACTAAATTTTATAAATGTGCTACGAGCACTTTTATACGCAGTACAAGATCTGTGCTCATGCGCGACGACGCATGTGACCACTACAGAGTAATCTAAGCTGAGAAAAGAATACTCCCTCTCGGAAAGGATAAGTTAACCTGTAGTGATGCACTGATCTTTAGTCTTCCTGATGAAAAATGCTTCCACAAACTTTAAATTGGCATTAAGTAAACCTATTCTCGTGTCGAATAGTGCAAGATTGTCTATTCCTATTGCTTTTTAGTACACACACTTTTGAAAGCTTGCAAGGGTGGAAAACAACACGTTAATAACATATCTGCTGGCTATTTTTTTATTTTAATTTTTAATTGTCTCCTGATGCTTTCCTTACCTCACCTATTGTATATATTGCGATGTTTTTTTTGGTATTTCATTACTATTTACGGTCCTGTTCTTTCTTTATATTTGTAATGGTTACATGTGTGATCATAATTTGCAAATTGTATCTGTATATAATGATGTTCTCTAATTCGGCTAAGTTGTGTATGACATGTTATTTTTAGTTTTTATTTTATTTTGCCAGACTGTATTTCGGAGCAAAAGCCTCCGTCAGGCTATGTAGCCTTTTGCTTTTGCTTCGTTTTTTCTGTTGCACGTACAGAAAATAAATAAATCTCAAATCGCAATCTCAATCTCAATTGTGAGACACCTTATGTGGCATAACACGCAAAGGTTTTGGTCATTGTTTTTTTTGTTTGTCCTGTCTTCTTTAACTTTACTTTCTGCATGAGGGTTTCACAAACGGGTGTGATGATTCTGTTGGGATATCCAGCATCTTTAAGTCTTTTCATCTGGTTTTTAAGCCTGACCTCACCTTTGTCCTAACATGACTTCCGAAGGGTGGCCTGAATACATGTGGTTTCAATTCCTTTTTTTACTAATTATGAATGCCCACTATCAAAAGGCAGAACAATTTTAGAACTCCTGGGCTGATAGCACCAGCCGATACCCCAACAGCATCTTCACACTCGTTTGCGAAAATTTTTGTCGAGCGTGGTTTTAATCGTCACTCTTTGTTTAAGATTCCAAATTCACGCTATCGCCTTATTAATTCACCCCATCTGCAAAGCTTTGACCATTTTACACTTTGACCTATTGATACATAATTCTTTACCGGTCTGCACACTCTGGCACATCCACCCTAAAGACACGCGAAATTTGTTCGCTTCTTATTTTAGAGAAACGAGCAACTGTTTCTTCACTTTGACTGTTTCTTCGCTTTTCCGCTCAAGCATTTTTGGTTTATTGTGTATTAGAAAAAATAGTGTATTCACAAAATAAGAAAGCTTCCGCAATACCTATAGTTATCACTCAAGCGTTATATCGCATTCAAGCGACATCAGTGAACGTTTTGCTTGTGATAAAAGTGAGCAACTGATACAATAAAGAATAAAAATTAGTTAAATGAGTTCAATCGAATGACAGACGCGTTCCTTGCGACAAGCATGGATTGCTGCGGCAGAGGGAGAAATGAATCTCAGCCTGACGGTTTTTTCTACATCGGAAATTTCCTTCATGTCGTGCCATAAACACGAGGTCAAGCCAAAAATACACGTGGGCACGCAAGATGCCCAGGTGGGACTTTCAGTAAATGTGACCACATCTGTAGCTAGAGTCACCAGTAACTATTTAGCTCACAGTACTGCTGGTATGTTCTACGATTCTGAAGCTTTGCTCCCTCGTTCTCAGGCAGCCGTTATCTTTATTGTAAGATCTTAGTTCTTACACTTAGCTTTTAACTTAGCTATTAGTTCAATATCTACCACTTACAAGATCCGTGACACATACACTTAGGACGGTTCAAAGATGAAAATCATTGTCTTTTTATTGCACACTTATCAAGTGATTCTACCCTGTAAGCCTCCGAAAGTGTCCTCCAACTACCGTGACTTCGCATTGCCTCCAAGATCGGAGGCAACTTACCATTTGCGTTCCCTTCACCATCTGACCACTACTGAAGAAGTTATGATTTCATTTGCTGCAAACATCATGTGCTGTTGCATCACGTGATGACACATTGCTGCCGTTATTAGGGCGTCATCATGACGTCAGAAATGTTGCCTATCATTGATGTAATCCTGACGTCATCTGGTGACGTCATTGTTCGAGCCCAACGGCACGGGACACCACCGACGCAGGACGGTGACGCCGACTGCCAATTTTTTTGTTTGAAGAAGTATTTGAAGATTCGCTTTAAGAGGTGTCACTTACCGATTTGGTTAATTTGAGGGTCGATTTTCTAAAAAAAAGAAAGAAAGGCGACGTTATCGTTCACTCAAATGTAAGTTGATGTTAAAAAGAGACGACGAAAAAAAGCATTTTATTTGTGTTTTTTGTCTGAAATGACATTTTGCACCACTTAGTCAAGAGTATGTAATAACCTCTCATGAATTCGAGACAGCATACGTTGCATGCCACTACAGCCACTCGCCGCAGCATCCATACGACTCAAGTGCTATCATGCCAACCTCGAATCCTCAGATTCAATTTCCAGACAGGTAGGCCACTTCTTGATAGCTCCGCCGTGGTGGTCTAGTGGCTAAGGTAGTCGGCTGCTGACCCGCAGGTCGCGGGTTCGAATCTCGGATGCGGCGGCTGCATTTCTGATGGAGGCGGAAATGTTGTAGGCCCGTGTACTCAGATTAGGGTGCTCGTTAAAGAACCCCAGGTGGTCGAAATTTTCGGAGCCCTCCACTACGGCGTCTCCCATATTCATATGGTGGTTTTGGGACGTTAAACCCCCCATAGCGAAGTAGTGAGTAGTGAGGCCACTTCTTGACAGAGACCAAACTAATAAATGACCGAATGTTAGAATATAAACGTTTCTCGAGTTCCCGGCTGGATCCAACTCACCCTTAGTAATTCCGTGGCGCATTTTCTATTGTCATGCCATGGTTTTACACGTAAGTTTGCTGTCGTGAACGTTGCTGTCGACACACTTGTGCATCATTATAGCCCAGAACTAAACTTCAGAACTATACCATCACTTATTCTGATGGGTTCTGCTGTATACTTGCTGCGGTATGGATGTATAAAAAATTTTACCGGGGTCCTGAACCATTGAAACCCCGATTTATAGAGGAAAGGATTGCAGGCCCCTCCCACGTAGGGACTTGTGGGCCTATCCTCACCGCCACGTCATGGCCCTTCTGGTCAGCTTGAGTTGTTTTATTAGGACCGGGTTCCTGAGCATGAAATGAAAGACATTTTCGGAAAATTCTTGATGTAAGAAAAAAAGCTTGACTTCTTTTGCTCTTGTCTTAGGCCTGATTCGAGGCGTGTTCGAAAGGGCGTTTGCGCATATTCTAGCAGGCATATGCAGGCTATTGGTTACCACCAGCAGCGTTCAGTCGATAGCCTCCTACCGCAAAACCTACGGCGCTGGCTTTCAAAAAACCTCGAACATCAAAAACTATTGTTTCAGAAATGCGTCCGAAAATCCTCAGAAGCTAGCATAATGGAGTATCTTTGTATATCGTCATCATTTGCAAATTATCAAAATCACCATTGTCATTTACACAACATCGTCATAATCTTGGCTATGCATCATCATCTTCATCGCCCCTCATCATTATCATACCGTGGAGCACTGTGCCTGTCCACTGTTGAGACCTCGGGCCAAATTAACGACCCCCCAACCAAAGCATCTTACGCTGAGGCAGCTTCTGAGACTGCTGCTTCTGCTTCCGATGTTCCTAACCTTGTTTTCAAAACTAATATGCTGAACAGCGGCACTCAAGATGCTGTGATCAGCAAGCTCAGAAAGGCATTTCTCTCATAATTAGACATCAAACATCTCTAAGCCTTGCTCACCAACTCCAAGGCCGCTTTTAGTTACGTACCTCAGACTAACCGGCTGATCTAGCGATTTAACTTCCTCATATTATCGCTGCCTATATTGAATCATGCCCCAAAAAGGAAGCTTTTTTACCTTTCGTCACTTTTGTCGGTATCATGGCCGTTAAGCAGACAGCTCGCTATCTCCATCGTATTTCGTTTACGTATGATTGCGACTGCCTTTTCGGAATTTCATTGCTTTAATTAAAACGCGAATTTTCGCCCAATCATCAGTAAATTACGTTTCCCTAATCACCCCATGTCGCCAGCGTTTTCACACAGTTTACAGCAGCCAGACAGCTAGATAAGAAAATTGTTTCCGATGTGTTGTACCGTTCTACATCATTCCAACATGGCGATAGAATGGCCCTCTTGGGATCTTTTGTGACACCTGTTCTGTGTAACAAGTTTCAGGCATGTTTTAGGAGGCGATAGGGATTTCTAGGGCTTATTTCACCCGTCAAATATTGCGTGATGCTGATCATAGGCCTATAAGAACTACCTAATACAGAGGCTGTCAATGTGTCCAAGATAAGCCCTAAACAACGTTCTTCGTCCCCTCGAGTGGCAGTGGCCAGTCTGGTCACTATTCATTTTTACTTTTTTTTCTACAGTAGCATACATCATTCGATAGATAGAAAGTGTGGCAAATATTGAGAAAATCATATTATTTTTTAAATATCGCAAACAGCAAATCTAGTCTAAAGAGAGAGGTGACAGCGTTGTAACGAAAGTTTTATTGCCATTCTGAAATTTCGAGAAGTCGACACGAAGAATTTTCGCATAGAAATGAAATCCACCTGATTTCTTCTCAAAATCGAAAATGTATAAGGTCACTACTACCACATTGATTTGAATAAAATTAGCTGGCATCGCCTTATCAACGATTATTGCATATAGATACGTGTGTGTGCGGGCTATGCTAAAAAATAAAGCATGCAGGGGTCCTTTACGTTAACGAACACTAACATCAATGCAATCGTTGAAGAGAACACTGATGAAATTATGTTCGTCGGATAGGGGAACTGAATGGAATTTCGGTTTCACTTGCACCGGTGAAGTCGGTCGAATTTTTTTTACTCCCCAGAAACTAGCAGAAGCCGCTTAGTCTATAAAATGAAGTGGTGGTGAGATTCTTACTAAGGAACTTCCATTCTTCTTCATGGCTACACTTCATGCCTCAAATAATTGAAAAACTAAAGATTTTGGTTTCTACAACTGCGTCCGTAATTGATTTCCTTAGCCGGCTCAAGGTATGTGCCCTGCAAAAAAAAAGTAATTCTGAACGCAGTGTGAAAATATTCTGTTTTTTTTTCAAGCCATTTAGAACGCATTTCTAACACACGGGTCCTATAAGATGATTAGCGCCATCGTAAAAAGGGCAAATGGTATCCTCTACTCATTGCGTTACCATGTATTTGTCGTGTTTACGTTATAATGTTGTTCACAACCATGCTTTATGAAGGGAACTCTAAAACAAATCATCTCTAGAGGTCAAGCTGACAAATATGTTCAGCGTGAAACCGCAGTGGCGGCTATGCGTTCTCTTGACTTTTTCAGTGTGTCTGCGATGACACGCCTACCTTATTTTGTCATGAATACATGTCAAATATAGTCGTGTACAAGCTAAGAAACCAGCAGTATTTTCTCTATACAAGCGGATGCACCCAATAATGCACCATAGCCGTTGCAGGCTATGCTGCTCAGCGCATGCCTGAATAACCAACTCTGGGCAGCACGGCTGGCTGAAGACTCCGCCAAAGCCTAAGGCATGTCCACTATCTGACGAAGGAGCGCTTCGGCAGAATAATACTCCCGGCCCTGGTCTCCATCGAACCTATAGCAAAAAAAGTGTAAAGTATCGTCTGTCTCTCTCTCTCTCTCTACTGTCTGAAGTCATGAGCTGGAAGACTCTATTGCAATTCCCGCTTTACAGGACGTTGCTGGTTGAATTATTTGGACTACTTATTTAGCCGCGGTCATGACAGGCTGCCACGATGTGGTCATCTGGCCGGAGCCTTTTCATACTTCTTGAATTACATCCGACGATAGCTGAACTGTTGTGCGCTTTGTGCCTGAATGAACACCATCCCACCAGATATTAAAAAACAGCTCAGCAAATATCTCGTAGAGACCCTGACAACTTTTGTTTCGAACATGACCAAACCTTTCCTCGGTGCACACTGTGGCAGACAAATCTTTACGCGTAAAAAAAAACTTACATTTGCTGATACTGAAAGTGCCACAGCGAAAATCCCCAGAGGGATCATCCGAAGCCGTAGATGCGTGTGAGTCACCTTGCCGCCGCACAAGGAAGCCATAGTTTCTGCGCTCCGCAGTTGTGCAAAAATAGTGGTGCAGTTTAAAAAGGGCCGCTGCATGTGCTACACATATCAACTTCATCACCTGCTTTCAGTCACTCTCAAGTTGTTTATAGGCTGTTAAACGAAAAGGAGAATGCAAACACGGCAACTGAAAGCTAGCTTCTTAGAACTTTTTCTCTGAACCCTCTTGCGTAGCACAAAGTAGCACACTTTTAAACGTTTCCATCCAGGAGTGAATTCAGCGTGCAAAGGAAAAAGCGAACTTCCGTTAAGTTTGTTCTATACCCGTCACGGTGCGTATGGTGGTGCTTTGCGCTCATGTGGAGCTGGTCGTCCACACTTGGTGATTCATTGTTTCGTATGCTGCAAAAAAAACATTTTAGTTTCAGGGAACTCGCTAGATTGCTCATTCAGCCAGGTTACGACGGGGTCTTCTTTTTAGTTATGTTCAGCCAGCTTTGTGCAAGCATCTCCACAATTATTACAATTGTTCGTGTTTTGAATAAATGTCTAAAAATACGTCATAATAAACTTGCCAAGTGTTCACGGTATTGAGCGAATGTACGCTTCTTAGAGCCGCTCAGTGAGCTAGTGCGAGTTTAAGGGTGACTGCCAAAAGAAAACTAAAAATAAATAAATATAGGTCGTTTGATGCACGTTTATTGCCATCCCAACTCTACGTCCGAACGACTTCTTGTACGCTATAAAGTATAAGAGCTCCCGAGCAGCGTATTATTCAATTCCATGAATGCGTTGGCATGCGTAATGTGGCATAAAACAGCCTATATATATTCGAGTTATTCTTCAATATTGCCTCCTTTGGAGCAAGACTACCTTGTACTTCTTCGTGAGTACTGTGTTTACGCGGTCTGTTTTTGAAGCTCTGAACAATGAGTTCATTGAAGTGCTTCGTGTCACTTGCTCATATTGCGTTAAATAGTGTCATTGCAACTAATCTGAAAATATCCGTCATGTTAAATTCTTGGAATTAGTGTAGATATGCCAAAGTTTTTCCTTGACCTGTAGTCGTCTCTTTGACTTACAATGTATTTTCTACTGAATTACAATCTATCTATCTATCTATCTATCTATCTATATATCTATCTATCTATCTATCTGAGAGATAAGATGCTAATTCATGTTAACTTTAGTGCGCTATGTAAGTGGAGATATATATCTACTGGACTTTGTATATAACTTGCAGCCGCCTACGTATATCGAAGCAATTGGTATCATAATGGCTCTTTGACTTCAAGCAAGCCCTCGTGGCACACTTCACTTGATCAAGTTCGCGAAATTATCCAGACAGGATCTTAGCAGCCTAGAAGCAAGCTATGTAGAATAAGTCGGCACGTCCACATAGGAGGTACGTCACGAGAAAGATAAAGCCACGAACAAATTCAAATGCAGAGCCTGCGAAGTTGCGTTCGGCAATAAAATCTGGTTGAAAAATGATGTTCTCTATTGAAAAAAGGCTGGAACGTAATACGATGGTGTCCTACAAACAAGTTATATTTCACGCGGTGTTCAAAGAATGAAGTTGGAATAAATTAGCGTGCTAGCACTAATTCAACTTCTCCATTCTCTTCCATTTTCTAGCAAGTTGCGGTATATGCAGGCCTATTTCGTGGTGCATACTCGTTTCGGTCGTCGCGCCATTGTCCTACTCTTCACGCATCCGCAGTGCAGGATTCCTTCGCTTTTCGCGTCGTGCCCGTACACATACACAAGCATGAGCATCGACACGTGAATTTTCAGCAGTCTCGCATCCACGCAGCCGTGGATGCGAAAATTACAGCTGACGCCGAAGGGTCTTAACTCTCGTAGAAGAGAATGTGCAGTGGCCACGTGCTGACATATATTGAAAAGATGCTTGTCTGTGCGCAGAATAAATCCGACAGTAGCCGGTTGTATTTGGCTCTTTGGGAATGCATCGAAGCTGTTTGTCATCTTCGGTGATGATTATATGTGGCGTTTAACGTCTCAAAACAACAATATTGCCACGTTCCATTTCCCAAGTTTTTGTTATCGCCCCAAAACACCACACGATTCTCAGCGCAAACCGCGCCTGCAGTTTTCTAGAAGGTTCCGGACTGTAGTAGATCATTTCGATAAGATCACGCCCACTGTGCGAACGGTACAGATTGTTCTGGAACCTACGCCACCGCCAGCGCTAACGCTAGAACATTCGACGGCAAGAGTATAAATGCCGACGCGCTTCGCCGCTTGACAGTAGTTGATCGAAGGCCGACGCTCCATTCGCCGCTATCAGTCCGAGACTGCTATCTGTGCGATACTGCTGCTGTAATTGGACTTTCCGTTTACCGGGCACAGGTTCGCCCAAATAAACAGTTGAATCCCAACACGAAGTCTCCTGTCTTCGGCCACGTCACGACCCCGTGACATCTGGTGGAGGTGCTGCTTCGTTCATGTACCGGACTCCCCCATCAAGCCTTGAACCCAGCCCACGTCGCGGAGAAGACACCGACGCCAACCAGGAGCAGCGAACAAGCCGCCGACAGCAAGGGCTACCACCGGAGTACGGGCTTCTACAAGACAAAGCGCGGAAGACCAATGCCATGACCGCGACTGCAGCGACAATGACAACCGCAGCGTCCCAGCCCACGATGGTCATGCATCAACACAGGGAACCACCAATTTTCCATGGGTCATCGTTCGAAGACCCGGAGTCCTGGCTAGAAACGTACGACCGTGTGGCCGCCCTCAACCACTAGGACCATGACGAAAAGCTGCGTCGTGTGTTCTTCTATTTGGAAGACACCGCAAGGACCAGGCTCGAAAATCGAGAGTCCACGCTCCAAACGTGGGATGTCTTCTGCGGCGCATTTTTGCAAACGTTCGCGAGTGTCGCTCGCAAAGAGAGGGCCGCTGCTTTATTAGAGACCCGGGTTCAGCTACCAAATGAAAATGTCGCCATTTTCACCGAAGAAATGACCCGACTATTCCGTCACAACGACCCAGACATGCCTGAGGAGAAAAAAGTTCGTTTCCTCATGCGAGGGGTCAAACAGGAGCTCTTCGCCCGACTGATAAGAAACCCACCGAAAACCGTCCAAGAATTTGTAGCCGAAGCAACCACTATCGAAAAGACCCTGGACATGCGCACCAGACAGTATAATCGTCGCCTGACTGCAGACTGCGCTGCTGCTCAAGCCAGTAACTCCGCAGACCTGCGCGAAACGATCCGAGCGATCGTGCGGGAAGAGCTGCGCAAGCTGTTGCCTTCGGCACAGCCTCAAGTGGATTCAATCGCCGACATTGTGCAAGAAGAAGTTCGGCAATCACTTCAAATTCCCCACGCACCGCTGCCCGAGCCGGAAGCTATGAGTTACGCCGCTGCACTGCGCCACAACGCTCCTCCCCGTCCACGCCAAAACGCCGCCCTATCGCACTTCCGTCTACAGACGCCACCGCCGCCACCACCCCCACCGACGTCATACCGTTCGCCAGCGGCCCAGCGCAGTGCACCGAGGAAGACTGACGTCTGGCGCACCCCTGACCATCACCTGCTCTGCTACCACTGCGGCGAGGCCGGACACACATACCGCCGTTGCCAGTATCGACAGATGGGACTGCGTGGCTTCGCCGTCAACGCAACGCGTCCACAGCCAGGAGAACGACCACGTGACATCGCCGACTACCTCACAGGAACTTGGTGGACACCACGAAGCCCTTCGCGTTCGCCGTCGCCCAGCCGCCGCACGTCACCGCACCACCGGCAGTACTCTGGCCCAACGCGGGGCCGGTCTCCTAGCCCGTATCCGGGAAACTAAGGGCAGCAACCGGTGGAGGTGCGGTTGCTGTGCGACGAACTACCGAAGATCCTCCGACGACGACGACGCCGCGACGGAGCTTTCCGAACACAACGCCAAACAGGCAAAGCCCTGACGGCGAAAGCTCACTTACAGAAAGTGGCCTGACGACGCAACATGGAAGCAGCGGAACAAGCCGACGCAGCCGTGACCCGACGCCACTCCCTAACTGTAATGCGAGACGGCGAACTAGCGACCTCGACGTTCTTATCGACGGCCACAGTGTGACCGCTCTCGTCGATACTGGAGCCGAATATTCTGTCATCAGTGGGTCGTGCGCCGCAAAGTTAAAGAAAGTTAGGACAGCTTGGAAAGGCCCTGAAATCCGCACAGCAGGAGGTCATCTCGTAACGCCTGCAGGAAATCTGCACAGCGAGAGTCACCATTAACGGCCGTATTTATCCTACAGACTTCGTAGTCCTACAGCGTTGCTCGGGAGGTGTCATCCTTGGCATGGACTTCTTATGCCTCCATGGTGCTGTCATCAACCTAAAAACAAAGTCGATAACGTTATCCACAGAAGAAGCACTACCGCTGCGCACGCCGTCAGGACACCATTCCTTGAATGTGCTGGAAGAACAAGTCACCATTCCGCCTCGCTCAAGCGTCATTATTTCAGTCGGCGCTCCTAAATCACCGGACTTAGAAGGCGTCGTTAAAGGCAGTCAGCATCTGTTGGTCACCCGAAATATTTGTTTCGCAAGAGGAATTGCAGAGCTGCGGGGAGGCAAAGCAACGGTTATGCTCACGAATTTCAGCAACGAGTACAAACATGTGAACAAAGGAACAACGGTCGCATACATCGAAGAAATTGTCGAAGCCACCAGAGCTCTCGCCCTCGCCGATTCTGCGGAACCTGCTCAGAGGAACCAAGCCCCTCCCATAGCTTTCGACGTCAGTCCCAGACTTCCGAACGATAAGCAAGAACAGCTCAAGGTCTGCTCCTGCAATACGAAGATTGCTTTCCATCGTCATCGAAAATTCGGCAGACCCCAATCACGAAATATCGCATCATAACCGAAGAAAATGCCAGACCACTCCGTCAGAGTCCGTACAGGGTTTCGACGCAAGAACGTGAGGCCATGAAGAGACAAGTTGATGAAATGCTGCGGGATGACATTATCCAGCCGTCCAAAAGTCCATGGGCATCCCCCGTGGTGTTAGTGAAAAAAAAGGATGGGACCCTACGTTTCTGCGTCGATTATCGCCGCCTGAACAAAATCACAAGAAAGGACGTGTATCCTCTCCCACGAATAGACGACGCACTTGATCGGCTCCATAACGCCAAGTACTTCTCGTCAATGGACCTCAAGACTGGCTATTGGCAAATCGAAGTCGACGAAAGAGACCGAAAGAAGACGGCGTTTATAATACCGGACGGCCTGTTCGAGTTTAAGGTGATGCCCTTCGGCCTTTGCTCAGCGCCTGCAACTTTTCAACGCGTTATGGATACAGTACTGGCAGGATTGAAGTGGCAGACTTGCCTTGTGTACTTGGACGACGTCGTCGTGTTTTCCTTCAGTTTCTACGAGCATCTTCGGCGCCTTGAAGCTGTACTTCAAGCCATCAAGACGTCCGGACTCACACTGAAGCCAGAAAAGTGCAGATTTGCGTATTAGGAGCTCTTGTTTCTGGGGCACGTTATCAGCAAGTCTGGAGTTCGTCCCGATCCACGGAAAACAGCCGCCATCGCCGACTTCCCGCCGCCCACTGACAAGAAGGCCGTACGCCGATTTTTGGGCCTGTGCGCGTAGTATAGGCGGTTCGTGAAAAACTTCGCCCGCATCGCCGATCCTCTCACTAACCTTACCAAGGCCGACGCCGAGTTCAAGTGGGAAACGCCACAGGAACACGCTTTCCAGGAGCTTAAACATCGCCTCCAGACGCCTCCGTTACTTGCCCATTTCGACGAATTCGCCGAGACATAAATACATACTGACGCAAGCAGCGTAGGTCTTGGCGCCGTTCTTGTGCAGAGGGCTGACGGACTTGAAAGGGTTATTAGTTACGCCAGCCGATCGCTATCCAAAGCAGAAGCAAATTATTCTACAGCAAAAAAGGAGTGCCTCGCCATCATCTGGGCTACGTCGAAATTTCGCCCCTACCTCTACGGCAGGCCCTTCAAAGTTGTGAGCGACCACCACGCCTTGTGTTGGCTAGCCACCTTGAAGGACCCTTCAGGTCGCCTCGCACGATGGGGCCTGAGACTTCAAGAATATGACATTACTATCATTTACAAGTCCGGCAAAAAACACTCCGTCACTGACTGTCTCTCTCGTGCGCCTGTCGACCAGCCGCTACCCGACGACCTTGATGACGACTACTTCTTGGGAACGATAACTACCGACGACTTCGCTGAACGACAGCGGGCCGACCCGGAACTTAAGGCCCTAATAGAATACCTCGAAGGCAGGACCGCCGAAGTCCCGAAGGTGTTCAAGCGCGCACTTGCGTCGTTCTTTCTACGAAACGGTCTTCTACAAAAGAAAAACTTTTCACCGCTTCGAGCTAAGTACCTCCTTGTGGTGCCTTCAGCTCTGCGACCAGAACTCCTGCAGGCCCTGCACGACGATCCGACGGCAGGACACCTCGGTGTTTCTCGCACGCTCGCGAGGATACAAGAAAGGTACTACTGGCCACGTCTTACCACCGACGTCACTCGTTAAGTGAGGACATGCCGGAACTGTCAGCGACGCAAGACACCGCCGACAAAGCCAGCGGGACTTCTGCAGCCAATCGATCTACCTTGCCGACCTTTTCAGCAGATATGTATGGACCTACTGGGGCCGTTCCCGACGTCGGCTTTCGGAAACAAGTGGATCGTGGTAGCTACCGACTATCTTACCCGCTACGCCGAGACAAAAGCCCTGCCAAAAGGCAGTGCATCCGAGGTAGCTAAGTTCTTCGTCGAAAATATCGTCCTACGTCACGGCGCCCCGGAGGTCCTTATCACCGACAGAGGAACGGCATTCACTGCCGACTTAACTCAAGCGATCTTGGCATACAGCCAAACAAACCACCGCCGCACGACAGCGTACCACCCACAGACCAACGGCCTCACCGAGCGGCTTAACAAGACGATCGCCGACATGCTGTCAATGTACGTCGATGTCGAACACAAGACGTGGGACGCCATTCTTCCGTATGTTACCTTCGCATACAACACGGCGGTGCAGGAGACGACGCAGATATCTCCATACAAATTGGTCTACGGAAGGAGCCCAGCAATGACGCTCGATGTCATGTTACTCAACGTCACCGACGAAGAAAACCTCGATTTGAGCGAGAACCTTCAACGCGCCGAAGAAGCCCGACAACTTGCGCGTCTCCGTATCAAGAATCAACAGACGACCGACAGCCACCATTACAACCTTCGACGACGCTTCGTGGAATACCAGCCCGGTGAACGTGTTTGGGTGTGGACGCCGATACGCCAACGTGGACTAAGTGAAAAGCTTCCGCGACGGTACTTCGGACCGTACAAGGTGGTTCGACGTCTCGGCCCACTTGATTACGAGGTTGTCCCCGACGGCATCACGAACTCTCAACGACGCCGATCGCGACCTGAAGTCGTCCATGTCGCGCGCCTCAAGCCGTTTTATGCACGTTAACAGACTGAAACAGTGTTTTTTGTATTATTGTTGTATTGTAATTTATTCATTCTTGATCTTTAGTTAAAGCATCGGGACGATGCCTTTTTTCAGAGGGGGGCAATGCCACGTCCCATTTCCCAAATTTTTGTTATCGCCCTAAAACACTACATGATTCTCAGTGCAAACCGCGCCTGCAGTTTTCTAGAAGGTTCCGGACTGTAGTAGATCATTTCGATAAGATCACGCCCACTGTGCGAACGGTACAGATTGTTCTGGAACCTACGCCACCGCCAGCGATAACGCTAGAACATTCGACGGCAAGAGTATAAATGCCGACGCGCTTCGCAGCTTGTCAGTAGTTGATCGAAGGCCGACGCTCCGTTCGCCGCTATCAGTCCGAGACTGCTATCTGTGCGATACTGCTGCTGTAATTGGACTATCCATTTACCGGGAACAGGTTCGCCCAAATAAACAGTTGAATCCCAACACGAAGTCTCCTGTCTTCGGCCACGTCACGAACCCATGACAATATGATAACGAGAGACGCCATATGTGGTGGAGGGCTCCGGAAATTTCTACCATCTGGGTTTCTTTAACCTACACCCAAATCTGAGCACATGAGGCTATATCACTTTCGCCTCCACCGAGAATGAAGCAGCTGCATCCGGGATTTCATCCCGTGACCTTTGGGTCAGCAGACACGTACCTTAGCCAATACACCACTGCGGCGGGGCGATTTGGCTTATTTGTGAATGATCTTTGTGAACACATCTACACCACAATTTCTACTAGATTCGATTTCTACGGCATGCTTATGGTGCGGGCTATGTTCCTTCCTTCTTTCCGCGGCGTCCACAGCCCACAGCGCATGCTAATGCGTTTCCCTTTATCTGTCCTCTCCTATCCTCCCCGTCTTTCTCTCAACTCGGTGGCGAAGGCAACAAGACGCTTCCTCAGTAGTGCGGCATCCACCATATGTGCGCCAACCCTCCCACCCTGTGCATGCGCAATTGCTTCCTCCTCTCTTCAAAACCTGAAGCTTGTTTTTCTTGTTACGGTACGCTTCGTATCAGTCTCACTGGCTTGAGGAGAAGAAAACCATCACAGCCATCTCATACAATCCTATTGCGAACTCGAAGAAACCAGCATTAACGGCAGTTGCCGCCGTCACCTGGCTCCGTGGTCTAGTGAGAAATGATGGTCCATTGAAGGTTGCGGAATCGAACCGTCCACGGTGCCTGCGTTACAAGCAAAGCGAAGAGTACGCGAACAATGTCCGGTGGTCAAAATTTCTGGTGCCCTCCACTACGGCGTCCCATATAATCGTATCACGATTTTTTTTCGCGCTCAACTCGCTCTATGACGATTGTTTAGCTGTGCAGCCCAGCATAGAAAAATTGTTAATAACAATAACTGGAGTAAAAAGGGATCAGGAAAACATATAGAGAAAACAAAGAACTCTGCAAATACGTGGAAATGTATTAGGATCTTTGAATCCGAATAATTTGCGTCACTGGTTCACCTAACTAGAGTAAACGCAGAGCTCCATCAATACACCCCCATATATATATATATATATATATATATATATATATATATATATATATATATATATATATATATATATATATATATATATATATAACATGTGTTGAGCGTGGGTAAGTTTAACTAGATGCGAAGCAGCTTATGGCCGAGTTCTATCCGGTGTGACCGCCGTAACTGCGCAAGCGCCCAGTTTTCTGCTCTGGAGTGAGCTCGGGGAGATGGCAGGGGCTTCCCGTCACGTGAGCGGTGCCCCAGGGTGGGGTTAAGAAGGTGGCGTGAGCGCTGCCTTTACTGCATGCACCAGCTAACAGCTTTCTCTGAGGCGTAGCGGACCTCTCTCTCTCTCTCCATTCCCCATCCTTCTATAGATAGAAGGCTCGCGTTAGGTCGTGCACGCGCTCAGTCACTACACCGGCAATGCCTATCTCATGAGTTTCAACGTTGGCGTCAGTTGCAGTATTACCTTGACGCCTGTCGAGGTAATACATAAAGCATAAATATTCAATATACTTGAAATACTTTGTCACGGAAGATGTCTGCAATGTAACATATACTGCACTTTAATGCGCATCACCAAACGTCGTTGCTTTTAAATGCGAACTACTCCATAGTATGGCCAGTTCAAAAGTACTTGGGACGGCCAGCTCAAACGAACGTAAGACAGAACACGGCCTTCCTCTGTTTTCGTGGTGGCTTTTTCATAGGTACTGTCATGTATACCAACTAGCACACTTCACTACCTGGAGAAAAATAAATAACAATGCAGGTGATGTCTAACTGAATACTCGCCAAACAAAAGACGCCAAAGTTTGCGTTGGATTAGCAAGGAAACAGTAGACCGCATCCAACTCCCATAAAAAAATAACAACCACGATCCACAATATCATGCCAGAAGATCACAACGGCATTCGTTAAGCGCCCTTGAAGACGGCGCGAAGACAAGGTTTATACACCGGGAGGCAACATTGACGACATGGGAGCAGTTTTGTCGTCAGTTTCTTGACACCTTCGGTAACGCGGACTGACGCGAAAACGGACAATGCCTTCTTGAAGGACGCACCCAACAGCTGCATAAAAGCGTCGTCATGTTTGCTGAGGATATGGTGCGCCTGTGCCACCCTGCGGACCCCAACATGCCCGAGGCTCGAAAGCTAAGCCATCTCATGAGGGGCATCAAAGAGCAGCTATTTGTTGGTCTTGTGCGTAATCCGCCGACAACAGTGGACGAGTTCACCAGGGAGGCCACCGCAATAGAGCATGCGCTGCAGCAAAGGTACCGACAGTCTGATCGCCCGGCCACTGGTGCAGCTGCAGGCGCCGCCGCACTTACCGAAAATGACGAGTTTTCTCAAGGCCACCTGATTAGACAGATCGTGCGTGAGGAGATTGCGAAGGAATACGCAAAATACACATTGCTGTCACAGGCGCCCCCGCAGCAGGAGTCCACGGTAGCCTCCGTCGCTGAAGTCGTTCGCTATGAACTTCGACAAGCCTTTGCCTCTCCTCAGCATTATTCCGCTTCACCGCACCGTCCAAATTTGTGTACCTATACCGACGCTGTGCGTCGTCCATTGGCTCCAGAAGTACCATACCAGCTGAATGGAATGCAGCGATGCAGACGCTGTTCGTCTAACCACGCCCACGCCAGTGCCGCAGTACCTCGAACCGTATCCTGTGGCAGCCTGGGCTCAGCAGGATTCTGTCAGGCGACACTATATGCGGAAGACCGACATATGGCGCACTGCAGATCGCCGACCACTCTGCCACAGCTGTGGAGAGCCGGGGCGCAATTACCGTTCTTGCCCACATCGCCAAGCTGAATACCGCGGTAGTGCACCTACAGCTACGCGCCGACAGTTCGACGAAAGCCGTGCCCCCATCGACGACGACCAGGCTGGCAGGCAGGAAGGCTCTTCTACCTTCCGGACGCGCTCACCATTCCCGGCTTGCTTTGGCTCACAAAGCCGCCGTAGTTTTGCTGACGCCGTCAGAGGTCGGTCTCCGAGCCCACGGCGGGGAATCTGAAAGCAGCGACCTCTGGGGGGGAGGTTGCAAGCCGTCGCATTGCCGAAAATCCCCAACTGCTGCCGAAACACGTGAGAGGCGACGATAAAGACTTCGCCGAGAAAACTGTGACTGCCGACCTCGCCGTGACGATTGATGGCGTTGAAGTGACGGCCTCAGTCGATACGGGTGCAGACTTCTCCATAATGAATGAACGATTGGCAGACTAACTCAAGAAAGTCAGGATGGAATGAATGGGCCCTTATATCCGAAGTGCTGGAGGCCAGATAATGACTCCCACGGGAAAATGTACAGCAAGACTCACTATTCAGAATGTGGATTTTGTAGCCGCATTTCTGATCCTACCGGAGTGCTGCAAACCTATGATACTGGGAATGGACTTCTTAAGAGAGTGCGGTGCTATGGTCAACATACGTGCTGGTGTGATCACATTTGCTGCTGACAAGTCTGTGACCAATGATCCAGACCAAGAACCCAGGGTGTTACGTGTGGTTGACGACGACGTCTACGTGCCACCACTGTCATGTAGTCTTGTTTCCATGTGTTGCGCCGTGCACTGTAATAAAGACGCCATAGCCGAACGCATCACTGCCCTTCTTTTTCACCAAGGCATCGCCATCGCTCGCGGTATCGTCAGCTTAGTGGATGGGCGCGCAGAGGTGCTTCTGACCAACTTCCCTAATGAGCGCCGGCACCTCGGTAAAGGCACGGCTGTGGCGTACCTCGAAGAGCTCGACTACTCTTACGACTGTCTTCTAATGCAAGGTGAAGCCACAGCTCAATCACCTCCACATATACCACCACTTGACATCGGTCCGAGTCTAACACCGACTGAAAGATGCCGTCTTATGGAGCTGCTCGACCAGTTCAAGGACTGCTTCTCATCGACATCACGAGTGCGTCAAACGCCTCTGACTAAGCATCGCATAATTACGGAAGACACAGCGAGACCGATCCGACAGAACCCATATCGCGTCGCTCAGAAAGAACGCGAGGTAATCCAGCAGCAAGTCAAGAAGATACTAGAGGATGATATAATCCAACCATCACAGAGTCCTTGTTCATCGCCAGTGGTACTCGTGAATAACAAAGATGGCAGCTTGCGTTTCTGCATCGATTATCGTAAGCTGAACCATGTTACAAAAGCGACGTTTATCCATTACCACGGATCGATGACTCTTTGGGCAGGCTACGCCATGCGCGCTACTTCTCGACAATGGACCTTAAAAGTGGATACTGGCAAATAGAAGTAGATGAGCGCGACCGAGAAAAGACCGCCTTCGTGATGCCAGGCGGGCTTTCTGAATTCAAAGTCCTCCCTTTCGGTCTATGCTCAGCCCCAGCCACGTTTCAGAGACTAATGGATACCATTCTGTCCGGCCTGAAATGGAAAACATGCCTTGTGTACCTCAACGACGTGATCGTTTTTTCGGCCACGTTTGAAGAGCATATAAAGCGGCTACTGTCCGTTCTTCAAGCCATACGGTCCGCTGGACTCACACTCAAGCCAGAAAAATGCCACTTCGCCTTCGAAGAACTCCAGTTCCTGGGACACGTGATCAGTCGCGAAGATGTGAAGCCTGACCCAGATAAAACAGCAGCCGTCACAAATTTCGCAAGGCCTGTTGATAATAAAGCAGTCAGGCGTTTTCTGGGTCTCTGCGCCTACTACCAGCGATTTATAGCAGGCTTTGCAAACATCGCCTCTCCACTCACCCGCCTTACAAAGGAATTCATTGCATTTGTATGGGGTGAAGAGCAAGAAGCTTCATTCAACGAGCTGCGACAGCGTCTACAAACTCCACCCGTCCTCGCTCACTTCGACGAGAATGCACCGACAGCCATCCATACAGACGCCAGCAATGTGGGCCTAGGTGCTGTTCTTGTCTGATACCAAGATGGTGTGGAGAGAGTGGTTGCCTACGCTAACAAAACGTTGATACGCGCCGAGTCCAACTACTCAACAACGGAGAAGAAGTGTCTGGCCGTCATTTGGGCAGTTGCGAAGTTCCGCCCGTACTTATATGGCCGCGCTTTCGAAGTCGAAAGCGACCATCGCTCTCTTTTTTGGTTGATCAACATGAAAGACCCATCTGGATGTTTAGCACGATGGAGCTTACGGCTCCAAGAGTACGACATGGCCGTAGTTTACAAGTCCGGAAGGCAACACTTAGACGCCGACTGTTTGTCAAGATCACGGATCGAATCACCGGCTATAGAGGATGATGATTTCCCAGGTTTTTTAGGAGTTGTTGATGCAGCTATCATTTCTCGGCAACAACAAGATGATCGGGAGCTCAAATCGCTTATAGAATTCTTGCCGCCAATGCACCAAGAGTGTTTTCGAAGAACTTATCTTCATTCTGTTTACGGGACGGAATTCTGTACAAAAAGAACTTTTCAGCAACAGGTAGAAGCTGTCTGCTGGTAGTTCCTGGAGCTCTCCGCAGCGAACTTTTACAAGCCTGCCATGACGAAGCCACTGCGGGCCACCTCGGTTTCACAAGAACACTGACACGCATCAAAGAAAAATATTACTGGCCAAGAATCGCAGCAGAAGTTAAACATTACGTCCGAACATGCATTGACTGTCAGTGGCGCAAGGTACCACCTGTAGAATTTGTTGGGCTATTACATGCTGTGCCCGTGCCAGAAACCCCGTTTTCTCAAATCGGAATGGATCTTCTGGGCCCATTCCTAACATCGGACAGCGGCAACAAATGGGTTATAGTGGCGACAGACTACCTCACCCGATACGCGGAGACCAAGGCAATCGCGAGTGGCACTGCAGCTGAAGCAGCCCAGTTCTTCAATGAGAACATTGTTCTGAGACATGGTGCTCCAGCTGTCGTCATAACAGACAAAGGTACCGTGTTTCCAGCCGAGATTTTGTGCACTGTGCTTTCGCTCAGTGGCACAGCGCATAGGAAGACGACAGCTTACCACCCACAAACGAACGGGCTTACAGAACGAATTACCAAGACGATCACTGACATGCTTTGCATGTACGCCGACGTAGAACAAAAGAATTGGGACCGAATATTGCCGTACATCAAATTCGCGTATAATACGGCACTCCAGTAAACAACGAAAATGACGCCATTCGCAATAATTCATGGCAGAGAAGTTATGACAATGCTTGACGCCATGCTGCCTTACGATTGCAATGATTCAGAGACAGACGCCGCAGACTTCACTGAGCGCGCCGAGGAAGCAAGGCAGCTTGCCCGCGTCAGAATAATGAACCAGCAGCGACTTGATTCCCAACGGTACAACCTTCGCCATCGATTTGTCATTTATCAACCAGAAGATAGAGTCTGGGTTTGGTTTCCTGTACAACGACGAGGCCTCTCAGAGAAACTTCTATGCCGATACTTCGAACCCTACAAGGTTTTGCGCTGTCTTAGCGACGTGACGTACGAAGTCATGCCCGACGCCGCCTCCTCATCGAAACGTCGCCAGCATCTGCCTGAGACAGTGCACATGGTCCGCATGAAACTTCACCACTCTCAGTGATGTAAACACTCACTGGCCACATCTCTACCTGTTGAGCGTCGGGACGACACTCACTCTGGCGGGAGGGTAATGCCGCGTGCATAGCTGCATTGAGCATCGAGATAGCGACGACAACGAAGAACGCAGATTTGCTCGATAGGCGCAGCGCAGCAGAGTGAAGAAGACGACAATCTTAGCGGCTTTCTCTGAGAGCGTCTCTACAAGTCTCACTATCGGTGTTTTTAAATACACCCCCTGTAATTTATAACCCGCGACAATATGACAATATATACACACAATATGTCAATATATACACGACAATGACGAGACAATATATACACGACAATATATAGAGGGCTTATGTGGGGAGTATAGAGGATATAAGATTGATATAAAAAGAAGTAACTCTGAAAAATTATACCAACTCTACTTTTGTTGTAGTGTGTAGCCGCCACAGCTAGTTTGTATGCAAGAAAACGAGAAGAATATTTGCATAATATATTATACTCTTTCACTCCAAACATTAACAATTTTGAATTTAGGGCGCCTCAACTATACTCGCAGCCAAGCTACTCATTGCGGCAGAAATTTCGCGAGTAAATGTTTTCGTGAGAGGAAAAAAATTATGATGCTCCAGCATCACCTTCAGCATTCAAAACATAATGGCATGACCAAGCCACATTCTCAAGGTGTTCCTATTATTTCGGCAGTGTTTTGTTTAGAGTGCTCATTTCAGTTGAAAAGCAAGAAAGAGCATGTTTGCGTGAGTGACATTTACCCTTGACAACTATGCTAGAGTTCTTGCGCAAGGCTATAGAAGCAGCATCACACCTTCTTGATGTTGCGGCTGTTCAATGTGATTCGTTTTCCTCAATCAGTTTGTAACGTGTTATTTGTGGCGAAAGTCTTGGAACATTAACATAATGACGAGAAAGAAAGGAAGTCAGATGAGCGCCATATTTGGCGCTCAAAAATTGCTTTTGTTTTTCCTTTTTTATAATCCAAGTGGTACGCCCCAAATAAGGTGTTCAGCAAACTTAAGCACCGACTCACCTAGTTGAAACTTCGTCCACGTTGTAACAGCTGGGAATTCAAATAAACCACATATTGGGTTATTCGTGTGGGATAAAGCCTAAAGTTTTATCCTTCGACCACGCACTACTGCACATATTGCAAAACTCAAACAAATACATGATGCTTGTATGTTTTTTCCCCACGCAGCCGTCCTAAATATTGTGGTGGTTGCATGGTAAAACACCTGTAGGCCACGCACAAGCCCACTTTTGTCGGAGATGGTTTTAACACGATATGTTTTAGAAGCTCGTTTCGCCAAATTCTAGAGTCACAATTAACGTGTTTGGCTGCTAGAGGAGAAAGTCAGCCTTGAGGAACTTGTGCTTGAGCAATATTTTGGCACATTCACAAATATATGAGTTAAGAAAATCACAGCTTCACCGCAAGGGTGAAGTAATGAATGCGATTGCAACAAAATAAGATGTTCAACGAAATTAGGGTGGCTGCTAAGTTCTTTGGATCCAATCTCGTGTATTTCTACAAAATGCCGTTATTGGCCGAGAAGGTCTCCGCTAGAGAGGCGAGCGCTGCGATCGTTTTGACGTCACAGATAGGATAGCAGTTGTGGAATATGGCAGCTTTGCTTTTGCGACACCATTTGAATTGTCCCCTATGGCTGCATTGGTTCTTAGTCGCGATATTATGATGCAAACTAGACACGAGAGTGCCACCGGAGGATGGATTTGTATTTTGCAAGACCGCATTATAAAATCTTACCGCTTTTTAAAGGACTGAGCTCCAAAACAAAGAAAGCACGCACAGTGTCCACAGCAAGAGCTCAGAAAATGCGGTGTTCTAGCTGACAACACAGCCTGGCTAACGTCAATATGAGTGACGTCATCACGTAGGTGGCGCCACGGTATGACCTAGAATTCAATAACGGCCACTCCTTGCATGTAAGCACGTGTCCCAATCGCTTACCATTGAGAGTACAGCATTGAGGGCCCATAAGCTGTCTTCTGACCTCTGCCCGAAAGAACGCGAACCACATATCCCGACCCCACTCTTAAAATTGAAGTTCACAGTTGCTGCTCGAGCGGCTAATCCTTTAGCGCTCATGATTTTCATACAGTTCGTTTAAACTACGTTTTATACCACAGCATCATCGTTTTGCGTAGAACTGCTTCCCCAAAAAACCCTATGTACAAGTCACATAAAGAGAGAGCTGAGTCCACGTACACCTGCAATATTGTTAGGCAGAAGGTAGAACTGCGCCAAGCATCAAGACATGCTCATTGTACAACGAGCGAGGAGTTTGTGGGCCCACCTACTGCCATCGATTACGTGTTTGTTTCTCATCAGCTGCAAAATGATCACCAGTGTGACCAAATGCGTAGGTTTGATTGTTGCTTTAAAGACATGTAGTGGCTACTTCTGTGCTTCGGAAGGGGAAGCCTTATGTCGTAGCGGGCATTTCGCGACTGTACTAACATAAGTGATTGTAAGATAGCTTGAAATGAATGACCATACGCGTACAATCGTTTGTCCCTGCGACACGGTTGAGGTATCCGCTAAGAAGAGAAGCGGGGCTTGGGACTAAGTGACGCACATGGGACGCAATTGGTATATGGCGTTCCACACCTGGGGTGAAGGTCAAGCGCCCTCCAAAGTTTAGGGTTCTTTATAAGCAACTATCTCGAGTTTTAGCTCACCGAAAACGCTGATTTCCCGCTCACAAACAGCGATGCCGTCGCGGACACCAGAGCTTTAGCCAGACGTGAGCCCGTTAACTATTCTGTTCTCGTGGAGGAGAGTGGTCGTATATCTCCTTCATGGTGCGTGCTGAAGGCGTCAACGTACAACACACCAGGTTCTGATGCACCTTAGTGGACCAGGGCTTCCACCAGCGCCCGGCACTACCCAATGTGATCTTCTTTAGGGGCGAAAGCTCCTTATAGCGGCACCTGTTCGTCTCTCGTAGTCATAGTAGTAGTCGTAGTGTGAAGCAGTCTTACACTTTGACATCCAAGGTGGTGCCAGTGAGAGATTTATTCGGTGCGTTGTTGAACAATAAAGACTTCGCAGCGTGCGCGTTAACTAAAAGCCGAAATCTCCTGTCTCTCATTTCCCCTTATCAGCCATTCACATGTACATTGAGTACTATCTAAGAAGAAAAGGTTGCTACGTTATACTCGTTGGGCATAATCTCCTTTGTTTTAGAAAGGTTTAGCGAGCGTTGGGCCGCAGTGCCATTGTGACGTCCCCGCAAACACGGACTGAACCCCGGTCCTTTCACAATGTTTTCGCTCGTTTCTTAAACCCACGCATAAAAAAAGAAAATGAAAACCTTCGGTGTAACGAATGGGCATTCCGGAGTGGAGTACCTGGAAGGATTATTTCTACTGTTCTCGCCCCCTCCCTCCCCCTGCGCAAACACGAGGACCGCGCGGCGCCTTGTCGTCCACAGACAGTGTGACAGTGTACGGTGGAGGTAATCCGCGTGCACCCTTCAGATTTGTGGCATGGAGGAGCAGCGGAGCACCTTTTGTTGGTTCGGGGAATGCGACCCTGTCACAGCGCCTGTGCAGAGTCCGACCTGACTTTTCGTCAGCCTCCGTGGCTCCAGGGCTCATTACTGCGTTCTGCGCAGATGGCCACCTGCAGCGTTGAATGACGAAGAAGCAACGGCTACGGAGATTTTCGCGGGAGACACCAAGCTGCATGGAAACGTTGAGACTTGGTCTGGACATTGGCTCATCAAGTACCGGAAGCATCGGTACCATCATTCGCCCGTAATGAAGTGTCTTGAGACAGCTCGCCCATCTCTCTCTCTCTTTCTCTCTCTCTCTGAGGCTTGAGTTTGTACATTGTTACTTGCTCGGCTTTGTTTGGGAGAGGGTTTTCTACTGGTCTAGGCCGCGGGGGCGGCCGCCGAAGATGATACACTCCGACTGAGAAGAAAATATGCCGCGTGGATAGCGGCGATTGGTTTGGTGCCCTGGTGGGGCAGAGATATACGATGCGATGAGCTCGAGATGGTAAAGAGGCAAGGACGGTGCGATGAGGAATGAAAATTAGGGATAGGAGGCGAGTGAATGGAGCGTTACGAAAGAGGGCTAAGATAAAAATCACTGAGAGGCACGACGTAGGCGACGATGACGAAGACGACGAAGACGCTGACGAATTGTACAGATCAGACCTCGACGCCAAGAACCAACCTTCGGCCCCGATTCGAGCAGCCAACTCCGAGGCCCCGACTACATGGGCATTCTGTGAGACGAACTTCACCTCCCTTACTTAAACGAGCTTTGCGGGAAGGGATGCGGTATATTGAGACATTGCGCGGTTTTAATAATTAAGTACTTTATCATTTGTGTCGTCGTGTGTTTTTATATGCATACCCTTGTATTGATACAGTTACCTTCTTTATGTGCCTTTCTTGTGTCGAATGTCGCGAGTGTTCAAATCATGTGTTATAATTTTGTGTAGTGCGTGATAAACGCGGGTATACGATGTTTGCAGTTAGTATTAAATAAATGACTCAGTAAAATAGAAACGGGTCGTAGAGTCTCTTACTTCCCGGACCCAGCACGATTCCCTGTGTGTGAGAGATCATTGAGACACGTAGCGAAGAGGGAACCGGATAGACAAGGGGTTGAGTGGTCTTCCCTCTCTTTAGTAATCGGTGGCGTAGCGGGGACGCCTCACCATGAATACAGTGGACTAGTGTATACCATAAACTCGAGGTGGTTAAAGGTGGGAAGTAGACACAAAGCTGAAGCCGCAAGAAAGTGTGCGTGTGCGACCTCTCGTTTAGTCCTTGGAATATCCGCTGGATGGCTGTGCATATGCAGAATATATGAAAATGAAAAGACGTAAGCATAAGGGCCGAGCTAAGTCAGAAGTAGGCTATATTAACATGCAGGGTGGCAGGAATGGGTTAAAGTTGGAAGAGATGGGAGCAGTTGAGGCAGGAGGAGCTGATGGTATATGGATTTGTGGAGACACATCTTCGGGACCTGGAGCAACCACTCTGCAATCGAGACTATGTATGGCAATATTGCAATAGAACAGAAGGCAGCAAAAAGGGGGGTGGAATTGGTGTATTTATACATAGGAGCTTGTGTTGGCAAAGAGTCAAGCAGGGATGCAAGGAACATTTATGGCTAAAAGGGAAAGTGGCAGGGCAAATGACTCTCCTTTGTTTCGTGTACTTGTGGACGGGAGCAAAGGCCAGAGAGGAAAACCAGGCAACGGTACAGTGTATATCAAATGACATTCAGGAGTTAGGAGGAGAGTACGAGATAATTATACTAGGAGATATAAATGCACACATAGAAGATATAGATGGGTATACTGACTCAACCGGCAAAATGATTATGGATTTGTGTGAAAGGCATGATTGGATCATTTGCAACAGTACCGAGAAGTGTGAAGGGCAAATAACATGGCAGGTAGGAAGGCTGCAGTCGACGATAGATTATGCACTGATGTCACATAGGATGTATGATAAGCTCAGGGGAATGCACATAGATGAAGGTGGCTCCAGAAGTCTGGGTAGTGATCACAAACGTATCAAGCTAAGTTTTGGAAGAGCAGTGAAAGTGGGAAGGAGACAAGAAGAGCAACTACAGGAAAATTTTTATCCAGAAGGGCAAATTGAAATAGCCCCTAAACAAATTCATAAAGTAATCACAGAGGATAATAAAACAGTGTGGACATACACGAAACTAATTAGACTGTTTGAGCTAGAGCTTGCTAAGACGCGTGACAAGTAACCCCGGAAAAGAAGACGCAAACCCAAAAGTTGGTGGGATGAGGAAGTTAAGAGAGCCATAGCAAAACATCAGGAAGCCTCTAGGGAACACAGACATGCTAAGAAATGGGGTGAACCAACAGGTGATGTTGAAAAAAAAGGAAATCTTTCTAAGCTCTAGAAGGGAAACATCGCTCCTGATCAATGAATAGATTAGAAGAAAGGGTGCTCAGTGGCTGGCGGAAGTACATAAAAAGGTCAGAAAGGCAGCTGCGAAATTTCGGAACCATCTAAACTCCCAAGAAATGAAACAAATCTAGAGCAGAGGTTTATAACTACAGCTCAAGGTGCTCGGCTAGAAAGGGACGAAGCAATTGCATATAAAAGAACAAGGGTGACAAAAAAAATTTCAACAAAAGAGTGTCTTATGCACCACAATAGACAAGGATGGATTAAGTGGTACAATGGCTCCATTTTCACAAGGATAGTGGGAAAGGGCTCAGAAGAGGGTTCCAAATAGTACATCAACAGGCCCAGATAGCCTTCCAAATATGCTGATAAAGACATTGGGTCCGAAGTCTAAAGAGACTTTGAGAGAGGCAGTGAGCAGAATTATAATCGATGGTGAAGTCCCTGATGGATGAAAATTAACAGGATGAGAATGATTTATAAAGGAAAAGGGGACAAAGTTGACATAAACAACTACCGTCCCATAACAGTGACATCTGTGGTCTACAGGCTGGCGATGCAGATTATAAAGGAAAAACTGCAGGCATGGGTAGAGAATGAGGGGGTGCTGGGGGAACTGCAGATTGGGTTTCGAAAACACAGGAGGTTGGAAGACAATCTATTCTCCCTGACACAATGCATCGAAATAGCAGAAAATGAACTCAGACCTTTTTGGCTAGCATTTTTGAATATCAATGGAGCGTACGATTGCGTGGTTCAAGAGGACTTGTGGGGAATACTAGACACACTGGGTGTGGAAGATGGAGTCACTAATCTTTTAAAGGAAATATATAAAAGTAACAAGGTAGTTATAAAGTGGGAAAAACAGGTATCCAAGCCCACAGAGGTGAAACGGGGACTCAGGCAGGGGTGCCCACTGTCACCCTTGTTATTCATGATGTACCTACAAGGATTAGAGGCAAAATTTGAGGGAAGTGGACTTGGCTTCAACCTCTCTTTAGTCAAACAAGGAAAACTCATTGATCAGGCACTACCAGCATTAATGTACGCAGATGATATAGTGCTAAGGGCCGACAACAAGGAAGATTTGGAGAGATTGATGGACATCTTTGGTAATGAGGGAGATAGGTTAGATTTTAGATTCGGTAAGAAAAAAACAGAAGTCATGATTTTTAATAATAACGAAGGTATTGAGCTTAGAATACAGGAAGTCACGGTAGAGATAACAGATAAATACAAATATCTGGGCGTATGGATAAGCAATGGGACCGAGTACCTAAGGGAACACTAATTATACGTGACGACTAAAGGTAACAGGAATGCAGCACTGATGAAAAATAGGGCGCTGTGGAATTACACTAGGTATGATGTTGTGAGAAGAATATGGAAAGAGGTCATGGTTCCTGGGCTGACGTTCGGCAATACGGTCTTGTGCATGAGGTCAGAAGTTCAAGCAAGATTAGAAATTAAGCAACGTGGAATAGGTAGGCTTGCTTTGGGAGCTCACGGGAATACACCAAATCAGGGAGTACAAGGTGATATGGGATGGACATCAATTGAGGGCAAGGAAGCTAGCAGCATGATAAAATTTGAGAAGCGATTGAGAGAAATTGGGGAGGAGCGTTGGCCTAAGAAGGTTTTCAGCTACTTAAACATGAAGAATGTTGATACAAAATGGAGGAAGCGAACCAGGAAATTGACTGGTAAATACTTAGAAAACAGCAGGTGGCCAAACCAAAAGGAACTATCGGTTAAGAAGAAAGTGAAGGAATCGGAGACTGACATGTGGAGAATTGGCATGATTAAGAAGACCGCACTAGAGATCTATCAAACTTTCAAGCAGGAAATCGCCAAAGAAAGGATCTATGATAGTACTCGGGGTAGTTCTCTACTGCTTGAGGCCAGGACGGGAGTATTGCGAACCAAGACATATCGTGCCAAAAACGAAGGGGTAGACACCGTATGCAGTGCGTGTGAAGAGGAAGAAGAAACTGCCGAACACTTGATAATATTCTTCAAAGGCTTCACCCTATGGTTCAGGATGATGGCGCAGAGTTTTTCAAAGCACTAGGGTTTAGGAACAGCGAGAGCAAAATAGACTTTAAGCGGGTAGACTATTTAGAAGGAGGTTATCTGATTTGTGGCTAAAGTCAAGGCACGAGTGAAAATTAAACCCTTCGCTGCAAAGTACCCGTCCAACGTTGTTGTTTAAAGGAAAAAAAAGATAAGTCGAGTGGTTAGTTCACTAAGTATTACGGCTACGTGGCGTTAGCCACTGCCCGATCTAAAGGGCACAGCCACATCCATCCATCCATCCGTCCATCCGTCAGTCCATCCATCCATCCATCCATCCATTCATTCATCCATCCATCCATCCATCCATCCATCCATCCATCCATCTGTCCGTCCGTCCGTCCGTCCGTCCGTCCGTCCGTCCATACGATGAAAAGATGCGAGATGGTGGTACTTGGAGTGTTGAATAGATGGACGAACGGACACACAGACAGATGCGTGAACGGACACACAGATGGCTGCACCGAAGGATGGACGCATGGACGGGCGCAGAGGCGGATGCATGGACGAACACAAGGACGGACGCACAGAGGGACGTGGGGACGCACGAACAGACGCACGCACGGACGGGCGAATGGACGCACGGACGGTTACACAGACGGACGCATGAACGGACGGAAGCAAGAACGAATGGATGGAAGGATGCTTTGCCCCACTCTTCATCATTCACTCCGTGGATATGCTGCCATCTTCTTTTGTCATAGTGCTTTTAGGAGGGCACACGTGGAGGACGTATCTCTACTCGAATGGGAGCTGAACGAGATATTAAGCGATGTAGGTTTATTGGATGTGTAAGCGGAGTAACAGGCGACGACCAGATACTGTGTGACAGTCGAGTGTATACTGGTTTGTGAGGAAGGCATCTCAAAGCTCCCGAAACGAGTCCATCATCCCAGAACCTGAAAGGCTGGTGGCGAGTAACTGCTTTTGACACATGCTAATTGATGAATATACATCATGGATTGTCGAGAAAGTTGGGTGCAGTCGTCAAAACCAAAACGCTGTTCTTTCATGTGTTTGTCGTTGCACCCAGTGCTGAAGTGCTGCCATGCAACGAACGCGCAAGAAACTTCACTGACAATATCTAGTAAGGGTACGGGATCTTCAAATTTATTTTCATGCGCTTGATGTGGCCATCAATTATTCTTTGATGTAATCAACACCGTGGCCTCTAAGAAGAGCTCTGGCTGGGCACCATACTTACAACAACGCGGATAACTGATCACTGAGGCCATGTGTATAATTATCAAGCTTGGTTTGTACATTCACGCACGCAGTTCGGCTGGCGCATGCCCTTTTCGTTCCTTTCTTCATCGTCGGAGCTTTCCCTAAAGTCATGTGCTTGGCTTGTCTGTCTGTCTGTCTGTCTGTCTGTCTGTCTGTCTGTCTGTCTGTCTGTCTGTCTGTTTGTCTGTCTGTCTGTCTGTCTGTCTGTCTAATCTAATTTGATCTGATCTGATCTATGTCTATTTATTTGGAAAGATAAAACAAGCAACTTCTTGGAGTGCGGAGGACTTTCTAGAAAAAAAAGTATACGTTATTGTGAACAGCTGTCTCGTACTAGCATCTCGAGTACGACGAATTACTTCTAGTGCATTTAAAAACAATTTTATACTACTCAGTCAGCAGCGGAAATATTTGACATGTTGCGTTGTGGATGAATTGAGAGTCAAGACCAACAATCATCTGATTGAAAAAGAGCACGAAGTAGATTTATCCTCAAATCAACGTTCTATAATATCACAACTCTTGGTCAGTTTAAGGGCAGTCTGTGCTTTCCTTTTTTTGCTTCAATAGGAGGATTCCGGTGGACCACTAACACTACAGGATGGCCGAGGACGGTCAACGCAACTCGGAATTGTTGCGGCAGGCGTAGAGTGTTCTGCAGCTGCCCCGAATACATACACCAGTGTCGCCTTCCACTTGGGCTGGATCAAGGATATGCTGAATCACGCTAGCAGTTCAAGAAACCTTCAGTTTCACTGATGCATGCTAGTTACCCTGAAAAGAATCAATCTTTTTTTTCAATCTGGCACAGGACAAAGCCCATTCTTTGAATAGCGGCTTAGTAGCTGTTCATATTTTCAAAAGGAGAACACAGAAGGTAGATGTCTATATCTGCTTCATAAGAAATAAATTATAGGCCGAACACTTCTATTGTGCCTAGGACAAGAAAAATTTAAGTAAATATGTTCCTTTCCTTGACAAGAAAACACTCACAATAAATTAAAAAGGAATTAATGCTATGTTCTAGTGTATGCCAAAAGGCAAGTAATATACTGTGAAATATTGTATGAACCATCTGCAACAAGTTTAAATTAGTTTTACACAGAATGAAATAAATTTGGTGAATGTGTGCACACGAACAGTTAGGATATATGCCTTACGTATCTCAGTGGTTTACTTCGAAGGACCATCGAAACATCGCTCTTTTTCAGATAAAAATTAGGTTAACGAACAACAAGCAATATATCTAATGCATTCACCTAAGATGGCCTCGGCGCTAAAGTCATCATTATCTTCTCTTCCAAGTTGGTTGTATTTATTCGCCCTCCTCACTCCCCTCTCGTCGTTTAGTTCCACATCCGGGATCGGAGGCGCTGAGTCATTCTTTTGCCTTATGTGATCTCACCTGAGCAAGCCAATCGAGGCCATATGGTTGGGAAGCACAACACTACAGAATTTTCTTGTCTAGGCAAAAAGTAATGCAAAGAGAGGTACGATAGTTTGTATGCCGTATTCCACGATTCAAGCAAGAGGAGCTTGCTCACAGATTCGGCACGGCAATTCCTGTCAGAGGGTTCCAACAACTGCACCATCTCAGGCCGTCTACTCTGTCAACAAATCATGTTGAGATGGAATCATTTATGAAGATTCGTGAAATTGCCTGGATAGAGCCGTTGTGGCTGACCACGTAGTCTGATTTCACATTAACGATGAAGGCGTCGAAATGCAAGTAGAGAACTAGAAAAGCAATATACTTGAGCGACAAGATACGTACGTTTCCGAGCCAGGACACCTTTTTGCGAGCGCTCGTCAACAATAAAGCGTTGTTCTTGGGCTAGTGTGATACACGTGATAATGAAGAACATTGTGATCCATGTTTTCCTGTGAAATATAATGAAACAAAACAAGTAAGAACAAGCTGCAAAATTTTTGTCTGCATGCTGTGCTTGTGTGCCTTGATTTCAGTATTGCTAAAAAAGCCCGTTCGGACGCACACATGAACGCACACAGGACATGGTGCATCAACATGAGGATAAGGGCACACACATGGACATGTACAATAGAATAAGAAAATGCAGGTGGTGGTGGTGGTGGTGGTGTGTCAGCAGAAGGGGTTAGCCTGGCCTGCATAGTCAGCAATCGTTCCGCCTGAGCACCTCCTGAATTTGGAATTTGTCACCACGTGTCAAACAGCCAAGTGTCTTGCAGGAAGCGCAACAAAATTTGTTGCACGTTCATCCTAGTTTCCGCGGGTTCTTCAGGAAAAACGACGTCATCAACTGCCCGGTGCCTATGACAGCCTTTTTGCAAGGTGTGGATCATCTCTGCTCTTTGCACATCAAACTGTGGGCAAAGCCAACTGAAAAGTTCAATATGCATGATGTCACCGCAGAAGGCACAGAACGGGGAAGCGTATCTCCCAGTCTTGAATGGCCAGGCCGAGGTGTATGCGGAGCCGGTTCTTATGCGGTACAACAGTGTCGCTTGTTCACGAGAAAGTCCATGAATGACACATGCTTTGTGTGGAAACTTGTAGATCGCCTTGAAATGATTGCGTTTCACATCTTTGTTGTTCTGGTAAGTCTTGGGAGTTCTTACTTTTGGAACAGATGTCCGTGCTTTGCATGCAAGGGCATCAGCCTTTTCATTGCCTTCAATGCCAACGTGGGATGGGATCCATTGAAACTTTACATTAAAACTCTTGCCAATTAGGTGTTTAATTAGTGCCAGAGAGTGCCTGGTAAACGTTTTTTTGAGGTAGGCCGTGATGCAGTGTTTGTAGCGGTGATTTGGAGTCCATCAGCACTAAAACATCTCAAGCAGAAAAGGATCGCAATTTTCGAAAATCCGCCGTGATTGCAGTGCTTTCTACCGTTGTGGACGAAACCACGTGATCCAGGCGGCCCGACCTTGCACGCCAACGCAGGGTATGCAGAAAGCCGCTGCACAGCAATCCATATGTGTGCACACTGATCCGTCGGTGTACACTTGTAGTTGGCCGCGGTACGTGGTGCTCAAGGGGTCCAGCACAAGAAATTTCGCTTCCGCGTATGGAATGGTGTGCTCCGCTGGTAGCATGGGTAGGCTTAAGTTATATTTGGTTTCGTAGCTGTGATATTCGCTGCAAATGCAGAAAGACCACAGTGTTCTGCATGCCTCGCTACTTAAGTCATGGTCCAATCCACGGCCACCCTTATGAAGAACTCGAACCATTTTCTTCCTGCCAGGTGGCAGCACGTCAGCGTCGGTAGAGGGCATTTCTGAGTGTAGCGTTGTATTTTTAGCGCAGCGTTAGAAACGCTAGGGTCTTTAGAATAGCATACTCATGTATTTTCTAGTAAAAGAACACACCTCGTAATAGTTACAAATTGATGTTGCGCCTCTTATATGCATAATATTTGCTTTTCGATCGGCACTGTTCACAAGCGTGAATGCAGCCACCAGTTTCAGATAGCTGGACACTCAGCAAGTGTTTATATTTTGGCCGTGTGACTCATTGATGTGGCAGACAGAAAAGGAAAAAAATAGGCAGACGAAAACTTGGAATGGTTATTCAAAACTGTTTTACTAGATGATTAGTTTTATAGTCAGGCAAGCATTGTGATTTACAAAGCTCGAAAGCATCATCCAAAAATATCGTTGCATTGGTTGCGATGAAGAATGCCCCACGTGTACTATATTTTCCAAGCTTTTGACAAGCATGTTTAGGATTGTGCGCTGCGATCATTCTTTATTAAACAGGGATCTATTTCTCGACAGATGGCCACGCTAAAAGTGGTTTCGCCTGTGTTACGCCAAGCGGTGAAAGCATGCGATGGCAGCACACGACAGACTGTAGCCCCAAAATGGTCTGCCGTTGATAGAAAACCGTATATTATTGTTAGGCGTGAAGGACCCACCACAGGGACAGTTTTGTTTTGGACCTTCTCACAGTACTTTGAAGCTTTGCCCCAGGTAACCTCGAAGTTGAACCGTAAAGGCTCTAAAGCATTGCATATTCAATACCAACCTTGTTACTTCAGAATAAATTTGCAGTTTGGAGCGCCGTCTTAGTACCAGAAGAAACTAGTGCCCCACAGCAGGGAAGCGCCAGAAAGTACGTGCGCCGAAGCTTCGATAACGCGAAACAACCCGCTTTAAATAGAGGGACCCGCAAGCGGAGAAGAATGAATGATATAGGTGCATTAGCAGATGTAGGTCAACTGGATACATAGCAAGAAAAGGATATCGGCAAACTCAAAGGATCTCATGCAAATCGGAAGGTCACCACCGGCAAAATTGACTGCATAACCAAAATGATAATACCAATAGCGACAAAGTTTGGATGGGTGGTACAAGGGCCGTTGTCTTCTGACAACATTCAGTGCCCGTCTCTAGTACTGTTTGCATTGAGCTGCTGTTCTTCCATGGCCATATCCTAATCTTTAAGAATAAGGTGTGGTTTTAGAGCCACTTTTAAATACAAGCTATCGTAAGGGTGAGCAATAAGACACAATACTAGGGATGAAGCCTCTGCCTATAGACTTCTCACACACTGCGAGACTGTGTTGCACATGGCTGCCCTTGAAGGTCAAGTTTGCCTGTCCAGCGGGCCAAGGAAGCCCCAAGAACTCGGCGTCAATCACTTCGGCGGGAAGATTTACACGTACTACACACACTCTTAGAAAGACACCGTAACCGATTAACAACAATAAAAGTGCAAGGAAAGCTGATGGAAAATTGCGGTTCTTGTTGCGTTTAATCTTGCTTCAGTAATCTTCTGTTGTTAGACAGTGCTTGTACGGTGTCCTTCTGTTCTTGAGACTGGCTTGGCGAATGCCTCGCTGATTGCTTGTGTTTTCCGGGATCTCCGATGCCAGCGTAGCTCTTGCTGATTGGCCCAACGTACGCGATCTGCTCACTTCGTGTAGCTCCTGCCGATCGGCTCACCGTCCACGTTCTGCTGACTCCGTGTAGCTCTTGCCGACTGGTGCCCCGTCCTAGGACTCCATCGACCATGTTCCTCATTTTTCTTGTCCCTTCTCTCCTTTTCCTGCACTCGTGTGCTGCGTGTGCCCCGTCTTCTTTATCTTCATTTTTTATTATTCATTTCTATCCCCTTCCCCTACAAGGAGGTTAGCCGTGTCACCATTTAGGCAGACAAAACAAATCTTCTCTTTCTTTTCCTTTAGGAGCCACTAACCACCACTACTACTACTTCTAATTTTACGCTCCCTCTTGTTCGTGTAGATTTGCCTACAACATAATCATATACAATAACTCACCTGACCTTCTACCTTACTGCGTCGTATGTGTTTTAATTAGGCTAACAACCGTTTTTCTCTTTTTTGTTTTTATAACTCGAACAGGGTGTTTCATGTGGATCACTGATCCTCGAGGGTCACTCAAGGCGGTCAACGCAAGCGAATTGTTTCACTGGGCTTTATTGCTCCCAGCACGGTATGCTCGGGTCGCCTTCCACATGCGATGGATAAAGGAACAGCGCTGTCAACACTGCAAGTGGAGGAAGCTTCAGTCCGACGGTCATATACATCATCTCAAACCTGGAAATGAAACCGGACTTTACCATTTATGACCATTTGTGACTGAACAGATACTTGACACCTGAAAATTCCTGGTCATACAGCAAATAATACCCGATTGGGCCACGCCACGTATGCAACTGCATGCCACCGGCAATACTAAAAATTAAAAAACGTAGTTTCGAAGACATGAGCACGGAGCAAGTTTTCTTTGCACATTTGGTCAACATATACTCGCGCTGTCGTTTTGTGATTCCACTAAAGGAAAGCAGAAGCACTTTCAAAAAAGTGAGAGAAAAATGAATAAAGAATATTTCATATCCCTGAAAATGGAAAATGAGGCGATGCGAAGCCAATTGGTTGACGCATGGCGCACACCACATTCGTATTGGTGTGACTACATGTTTCAGTGTTTTTTTGCGACGCTGCCGTTCCGTTTTGGCATGTCGAGCCTGCATTAAATCCGTAGCAGTTTCGCACCGACGTTGCCAATTGCGATGGGCTTCCCTAGCCTGGAGCTCGGGGTATGCTTGCCGACGTTTACGTTGCACTTCGGGGCGTCTAGCCTTCCGCTGCTTTGCAACCTCGGCAGGCGTTAAGGTATAACTGCAACTGACGCCGAAGTTGCTACTCATGACACTGGCTTAACCGGTGTAGTGACCGAGCGCGTATACTACCTAACGCGAGCCTTTTATCTATAGATAGATAAAGAATAGGAGGAGAAGGAGGTCTATTACGCCACGGAGAAAGCTGTTAGCTGGTGCGTGGAGCAGATGCAGCAATCACGCCACCCTTTCCACTCCACCTTGGGGCACCGCTCGCGTGCCTTGCGCTCACGTGCCACCCACGTGCCAGGCGTGAGCTTGAGAAGATGGTGCCTTGGGGCACCATCTTCTCGGGCTGACGCTTGTGCGCATTTAATGCGGTGTGCGGCACGCGCACCGGATGGAGCTCGGCCATAAGCTGCTTCGCATTCACTAAGAGTTACCCACGATCAACACTTGTCCGATGATGTGAATATATATATATGCACATTTTTCGCTTAGCCGAGATGAGATAGAAGCCCACGTACCCACGATACAAATGCCAGCGTCCTAACTACTCTACTTTCCAGGTATGCTGGCAGAGCGGAGCATACACTTGTACAGTATAGTACAGCAACTTGCTAGAAAATGGAAGATAATAGAGAAGATGAATTACTGATAGCACGCCCATTTATTCAAACTTAATTTTTTGAGCACCGCTTGAACAATAACTTCTTTGTAGTTATCGTTATGTATATATTTATATTACGCAGGAGACGTGAACCCTGTACGATGAACCATTTATTTGTCTTCGTCTTCCTTCTTCTCTACCATTCCACCACACCACTCTCGTGTGGTTCGTCACATGCTTCTCCCCTCCACCGAGAAAGACGTAGATGCAGGGGCGGATAATATCGTTTAAGTCTCCCGAAATGAACGATGTCAGTCTGGCGACCGAGTGGAGCCACGCTGTGGTCGATCTCGTAGTTGACTACGGAAATCGTGCGTATGATCGTACAGGGTGCTTCCATGATTGCGCTGAGTTTGCCGCGGTACGGGTGCCAGGGTGTTTCATATGAAACAAAGTCTCCCACTTGAAGCTCTAATGGAAGGAACTTCTTGTATCATATGATCTTCTTTTTCTCGTGATATGCCACTGAATTGCGGACTGCGTTTGTATGAGCTTCGTGCAGATTTTCGGTAACGCCTAAAAGAAGATAGGGATACCATGGTGTGCCATACATAACAAAGCAGGGTGGGTAGCCTGTGACTTCGTGAGGTGTTCTATTGTACTCGTCGACAACATCAGGGAGGAGACGCCGCCACGGTTTTCGTGGTTTGTCGTTTGCACCGGAGGCGAGTAACGATCGTCTGACTAGTGGGCTCATTTAGGCCATTACACAGCGGGCGTTGTGTGCTTGTTAAAAGCTGATGAATATTGTTGTCTTTGAGGAACTGCTTAAATTTGCCGGCAGTTAATCCTGTGCCGCGGTCGGAAGGGAACTTCCGAGGCTTTCCAGCAGCGAAGATGCTCTTCAGGAAAGAGATGTAGGCGTCGCAAATCTCAATCTTGTGTGCGAAAGCGCAGACATAACAGGTGGCATGATCAACGGCTAAGTGAATGAATCTTTTGGATGAGCCGTAGTTGCCAAAACGTCCGATAGTGTCCGTAGCCAGAAGATCAAATGGTTGTTCCGCTGGTGGCGAAGACTCCAAGGAACCAAATCGTTTATTCTTCGGTTTCTTGCAGCGCTGGCAGGTATCGCAGTGGCGTATGTACTCGCTCACGTCGGTGATGATGTCGGGCCAATAGTACTGTGGAGAGAGAAGCCGCAACGTCTTCTTTACCCCGACATGACCGAAAGCGTCATGAGCTTTTTGGAGAAGAGAAGACCGGAGGGCAAAAGGCACATAGACTTTTCGTATTCCTCTGCGTGTCCCTATACTCAGTCCGTTTTCAATGGTATGCTTTCCGGGTGGTTTGTCGTTCAGATGCTCTCGCAGGCACTCAGCAGATAGGAGTTGAACTACTGGGCTTCAAGATAGTGCATCAGCTTCAATGTTGTCAATGCCCTTTTGGTGTTTGATGTTCACGTCATATATAGAGAGTTTCAAGGAACACCGGAAAAGTCGGCCTCGGGGATTCTTGCTGCTTTTAAGCCAATGCAACGCTGTGTGATCTGTGATCAGAGTGAAAGTTTTACCGTGTAGATAGTAGTGCCATTTATCAATGGTGACAATAAATAATAAACATTCGAGTTCTGTGATGGCGTAATTATTTCGTGTTTTTGTAACTTGCGTGAATGGTATGCAATTGGGTGTTCTCTACATTCATCATCAGCCTGCTTCAAGACGACGCCGATAACTCTGTTGGATGCATCGCAGTATAGCACACAAGGTTTAGTGGCATCGTAGATGTTAAGGATTGGCTCTTCTGTCCCGGTTTTCTTGAACTAAGTGAAAAGCAGTTCACACTCCGTATCCCAGTTCGAGGTGGCGTCTTTGCTGAGCAGGCGCGTCAGTGGGTGAGCGATTTACTGAAGTGGTCGATGTATCGAGGTAAATATTGACAGTACCGAGAAAACGCTGCAACTCTTTAGGACTTGATGGCGCCGGAAACCGTAGGATAGCGTCCACGTTACTTAGCTTTGGAGTGACGGTGCCATGCGAAACCTTGTGTTCCAGGTAATCAATGGAGGCTCGAGCGAATTAACATTTCTTTAATTTCAGCTTGACGCCTTCACTTTTGAAAACTTTCTAAACGCATTCCACATGCCTCAGATGGTGTGGAAACGTGTCAGAGTAGACAACAATGTTATCTAAGTTATTTGTGACGTTCTGCAAATGGTGATTTGCCAATTAGAATTTTACAGCCCGTTCGAAGGTGGCCGGAACATTCCGAAAACCAAAAGGCATGACGAGCTACTCGTAGTGACTAGTACGTGTGACAAACGCCGTTTTCGGAATGTCATCAGGAAGAATCTTCACGTCCAGTAACCTGAAGTTATGTCTAACGTCGAAAAGTACGTAAAATTCCCCTGAGAATTGAGAACGTCATCGATGCGAGGGATGGGCTGATAATCAGGCACTGTCAATTCATTTAGCTTGTGGTATTCGATGCAGAAGCGCGTGCGTCCTACCCCTTTTTTCTTGGCCAGAAATGCTGGAGCAGCCTATAGGGAGGTAGATAGTCGTATGACACCTTGCTTGAGAAGCTCGTTGATCTGTCTCTCCGTTTCAACGCTGTCGATTTCTGAGCATCGACAGGGAGCTCTACGAATGAAAACATTGTTGGTGAGATGAATGCGATGCATTTCGCTATTGATGCACCCGATGTCTATCTGTGAATTGGGAAAAAATGCCGTCATACTTGTGGATAAGCTGCTTTACTGCCAACTGTTGAGTTTTATTTAGATGTAGTACGTCGCAAACATTAACACCTTGCAAAGACGCGCCCATTTAGCCATGGTGTGGAATGTGTACGAGAATGGAGGATGTCTTTCTCTTGGCGTAGAGTCATGGTGTCAAGGTCCAGCGAAGAGGCAAGCACTATCCAAGCCAAGAAGCAAGTTGCTCTTCATGCCTTGTAAAACATGAACCTGAATTTTTCTTGTCACTTTACCTATCTGTACCTTTAGATTAATGCGACCCAAAGTTTTGGTAGATGATGTGACTTGTTGAACTGGGATGCATGAATTCCTCATTATTTGCAGGTGAATTGCCTTCAGCACTGCTTGTCACGGCTCATGCTTGTGTATGTGTACGGGCACGAAGCGAAAAGAGAAGGAATCCTGCACTACGGATGCGTGAAGAGTGGGACAATGGCGCGACGACCGAAACGAGTATGCACCACGAAAATTGGCCTGCATGTGGTAGTGAAATAATTCGTCTGGTTTTGCGTCACTAGTGAGAGGTCGTGCACGGGGAGTGGGGAAAAGAAATTGCAAGAATTGAACGGGAAACTTCATGTTCAGATAAATATTTTTTTCTGCCTATCTGAGATGAGATAGAAGTTCACGTACCCATGATACGAATGCCAGCGTCCTAACCACTCTACTTTCCAGGTACGCTGGCATAGGAGAGCATACACTTGTACCGTATAGTACAGCAACTTGCTGGAAAATGGAAGAGAATGGAGAAGATGATATAGTGCTAGCACGCTACTTTATTCCAACTTCATTTTTTGAACACCACTTGAACAATAGCTTGTTTGTAGGACACAGGCATATTACGTTCCAGCCTTTTTTCAACGGATAACATCATGTTTCAACCACATTTCATCGCCGAACGCAACTTCGCAGGCTCTGCCTTCGAATTTGTTCGTGGCTTTATCTTTCTCGTGACGTACCTCCTATGTTGACGTGCCGACTCATTTACATAGCTTGCTCATTTACATATACTGAGGCGGCTGCAAGTTATATACACAGTCCAGTAGATATATATCTCCACTTACATAACGCACTAAAGTAAACATGAATTAGCAAGTTATCCCTGAGTAAGCCCTTTAAACTACAAGCCATAGATAGATAGATAGATATATAAATAGATAGATAGATAGATAAATAGATAGATAGAGAGATAAATAGATAGATAGATAGATAGATAGATAGATAGATAGATAGATAGATAGATAGATAGATAGATAGATAGATAGATAGCTAGATAGATAGATAGATAGATAGATAGATAGATAGATAGATAGATAGATAGATAGATAGATAGATAGATAGATAGATAGATAGATAGATAGATAGATAGATAGATAGATAGATAGATAGATAGATAGATAGATAGATAGATAGATAGATAGATAGATAGATAGATAGATAGATAGATAGATAGATAGATAGATAGATAGATAGATAGATAGATAGATAGATAGATAGATAGATAGATAGATAGCTCGCTCGCTCGCTAGCCGCTCGCTCAGCTCGCTCGCTCGTCGCTCAGCTCGCTCGCTCGCTCGCTCGCTCGCTCGCTCAGCTCGCCTCGCCTCGCTCGCTCGATAGATAGATCGCTCGATAGATAGATTATAATTCAGTAGATATTACCTTGTATGTCAGAGAGACGACTACAGGTCAAGAAAAAACTTTGGCAAACTTACACTGATTACAAGAATTTCACATGACGGACATTTTCAGATTAGTTGCAATGACAATATTTAACGCAGTTTGAGCAAGTGACACGAAGCACTTCAATGAACTCACTGTTCAGAGCTTCAAAAACAAACCGCGTAAACACAGTACTTACGAAGAAGTACAAGGTAGTCTTGCTCCAAAGGAGGCAATATTAAGCAATAACTCGAATATATATAGGCTCTTTTGTGCGACAATACGCACGCCAACGCATTCATGGAATTGAATAATACGCTGGTCGGGAGCTCTTACACTTTATAGCGTAGAAGAAGGAGTTTGGACGTAGAGTTCGAATAGCAATAAACGTGCAAGAAACGACCATTATTTATTTTTATTTAGTTATCTTTTGGCAGTCACCCTTAAACTGTCACTAGCTCACGAAGTGGCTTTAACAAGCGTACATGCGCTCAATACCGTAAACACGTGGCAAGTTTAATATGACGCATTTTTTAGACACATATTCAAAACACGAACAATTGTAGTAATTGTGGAGATGTTTGCACAAATGTTGCTGAACACAACTAAAAAGAATATCCCGTCGTAACCTGGTTGAATGAGCGATCTAGCGAGTTCCCTGGAACTAAAATGTTTTTTTTTTGCAGCATAAGAAACAATGAATAACCAAGTGTGGACGACCAGCTCCACATGAGCGCAAAGCACCACCATATGCATCGTTACGGGTATAGAACACAGTTAACGGAAGTTCGCTTATTTTCGTTGGCACGCTGAATTGACTGCCGGATGGAAACGTTTAAAAGTGTGCTACTTTGTGCTACGCAAGATGGTTCAGGGAAAAAGTTCTAAGAAGCTAGCTTTCAGTGGCCATGTTTGCATTCTCCTCTTCATTTAACAGCCTATAAACAACTTGAGAGTGACTACAAGCAAGTTATGAAGTTGACATGTGTAGTACATGCAGTGGCCCTTTTTAAACTGCATCAACATTTTTGCACAACTGCGGAGCGCAGAAACTATGGCTTCCTTGTGTGGCGACAAGGTGACTCACACGCATTTACGGCTTCAGATGATCCCTCTGGGGATTTTCGCTGTGGCACTTTCGGTATCAGCAAACGTAAGTTCTTTTTTAGGCGTAAAGATTTGTCTGCCACAGTGTGCACCAAAGAAAGGTTGAGTCATGTTCGAAACAAAAGTTGTCAGGGTCTCTACGAGATATTTGCTGTGCTGTTGAATATCTGGTGGGATGGTGTTCATTCAGGCACAAAGCGCACGACAGTTCAGCTATCGTCGGATGTAATTCAAGAAGTATGGAAAGGCTCCGGCCAGATGACCACATCGTGGCAGCTGGTCATCACCGCGGCTAAGTAAGTAGTCCAGACAATTCAACCAGCAACGTTCTGTAAAGCGAGGATTATTATAGAGTCTTCCAGCGCATGACTTCAGACAGTAGAGAGGGAGAGAGACGATATTTTGGACTATGATTTGCTAGGCTCAGTGAAGACCAGGGCCGAGTATATAATTCTACCGAAGCCCTCCTTCGTCAGATAGGTCAGATAGTGGCGATGCCTTAGGTCCTGGCGGAGTCTTCAGCCAGCCGTGCTGCCCAGAGTTGGTGATTCGGGCACGCGCTGAGCAGCATAGCCTGAAACAGCTATGGTGCATGATTGGGTGCATCCGCTTGTATAGAGAAAATACTGCTGGCTTCTTAGCTTGTACACGACTATATTTGACATGTATTCATGACAAAATAAGGTAGGCGTGTCATCGCAGACACACTGAAAAAACTCAAGAGAACGCACAGCCGCCACTGCGGTTTCACGCTGAACATATTTGTCAGCTTGACCTCTAGTTATAATTTGTTTTAGGGTTCCGTTCATAAAGCATGGTTGTGAACAACATTATAACGTAAACACGACAAATACATGGTAACGCAATGAGTAGAGGATACCATTTGCACTTTTTACGATGGCGCTAATGATCTTATGGGCCCCGTGTGTTAGAAATGCGTTCTAAATGGCTTGAAAAAAACAGAATATTTTCACACTGCGTTCAGAATTACTTTTTTTTTGCAGGGCACATACCTTAATCCGGCTACGCAAATCAATTACGGACGCAGTTGTAGACACCAAAATCTTTTGTCTTTCAATTATTTGAGGCATGAAGTGTAGCCATGAAGAAGAATGGAAGTTCCTTTAGAAAGAATCTCGCCACCACTTCATTATTTAGACTAAGCGGCTTCTGCTAGTTTCTGGCGAGTAAAAAAATTTCGACCGACTTCACCGGTGCAAGTGAACCCAAAATTCCATTCAGTTCACCTATCCGACGAACATGATTTCATCAGTGTTCTCTACAACGATTGCACTGATGTTAGTGTTCGTTGCCGTAAGGGACCCCTGCATGCTTTATTTCTTAGCATAGCCCGCAAACAGACGTGTCTATATGCAATATACGTTGATAAAGCGATGCCAGGTAATTTTACTCAAATCAGTGTGGTAGTAGTGACCTTATAGATTTCGATTTTGAGATAAAATCAGGCGGATTTCATTTCTATGCAAAAATTCTGCGTGTCAACTTCTCGAATATTCAGAATGGCAATGAACCTGTCGTTACAACGCTGTCACTTCTCTCTTGAGACTAGACCTGCTGTTTGCGATATTTAAAAAATAATATGATTTTCTCAATATTTGCCACACTTTCTATCTATCGAATGATGTATGCTACTGCCGAAAAAAAAGTAAAATCGAATAGTGACCAGACTAGCCACTGCCACTCGAGGGGACGAAGAACGTTGTTTAGGGCTTATCTTGGACACATTGACAGCCTCTGTATTAGGTAGGTCTGCTAGGCCTATGATCAGCATCACGCAATATTTGACGGGTAAAATCAGCCCTAAAAAAACATATGGCCTCCTAAAACATGCCTGAAACTTGTTACACACAACAGGTGTCACAAACGATGCCAAGAGGATTACCCCATCGCCATGTTGGAATGGTGTAGAACGGTACAACACATCGGAAACAATTTTCTTATCTTGCTGTCTGGCTGCTGTATTTGTGTAAAAACGCTGGCGACATGGGGTGATTAGGGAAACGTATTCTACTGAAGATTGGGCGAAAATTCACGTTTTAATTAAAGCAATGAAATTCCAAAAAGGTAGTCGCAAACATACGTAAACGAGGTACGATGGAGATAGCCAACTGTCTGCTTATCGCCCATTACACCGAAAAAATGACGAAAGGTAAAAGTGCTCCTTTTTGGGGCATGATCCAATATAGGCAGCGATAATATGAGGAAGTTAGGTCGCTTGATCAGCCGGTTAGTCTGAGGTACGTAATTGAAAGTGGCCTTGGAGGTGGAGAGCAAGGCTTAGAGATGTTTCATGTCTAAATGCGAGAGAAATGCCTTTCTGAGCTTGCTAATCACAGCATCTTGAGTGCCGATGTTCAGCATATTAGTTTTGAGAACAAGTTTAGGAACAACGGAAGCAGAAGCAGCAGTCTCAGAAGCTTCCTCAGCGTAAGATGCTTTAGTTGGGGAGTCGTTAATTTGGCCCGAGGTCTCAACAGTGAACAGGCACAGTGCCCCACGGTATGATAATGATGAGGCGCGATGAAGGTAATGACGCATAGCCAAGATTATGACGATGTTGTGTTAATGACGATGGTGATTTTGATAATTTGCAGATGATGACGATATACAAAGATACTCCATTATGCTAACTTCTGAGGATTGTCGGATGCATTTCTGAACCACTAGTTCTTGATGTTCGAGGTTTTTTGAAAGCCAGCGCCGTAGGTTTTGCGGTAGGAGGCTATTGACTGAACGCTGCTGGTGGTAACCAATTGCCTCGATATATGCGGGTATTGGTTACCACCAGCAGCCTGCACAATAGCCTGCCAGAATATGCGCAAACGCCTTTTTGAACACGCCTCGAATCAGGCCTAAGACAAGAGCAATAGAAGTCAAGATTTTTTTTTCTTACATCAAGAATTTTCCGAAAATGCCTTTCATTTCATGCTCAGGAACCCAGTCCTAATACAACAACCCAAGCTGACCAGAAGGCCCTCGACGTGGTGGTGAGGATAGGCCCACATGTTGCTACGTGAGAGGGGCCCGCAATCCTTTCCTCCATAAATCGGGGGTGCAATGGTTCAGAACCCCGGTAAAATTTTTTATACATCCATACCACAGCAAGTATACAGCAGCACCCTTCAAAATAAGTAATGGTATAGTTCTGAAGTTTAGTTCGGGGCTATAATAATGCGCAAGTGTTTCAACAGCAACGTTCACGACAGCATACTTACGTGCAAAACCATGGCATGACAATAGAAAACGCGCCACGGAATGACTAAGGGTGAGTTGGATCCAGCCCGGTACTCGGGAAACGTTTGTATTCTAACATTCGGTCATTTATTAGTTTGGTCTCAATCAAGAAGTGGCCTCACTACTGACTACTCCGCTATGTGGGGTTTAACGTCCCAAAACCAACATATGATTATAAGAGACGCCGTAGTGAAGGGCTCCAAAAAATTCGACCACCTGGGGTTCTTTAACGTGCACCCAAATCTGAGTACACGAGCCTACAACATTTCCTCCTCCGTCGGAAATGCTGCCGCCGCAGCCGGGATTCGAACCCGCGACCTGCGGGCCAGCAGCCGAGTACCTTAGCCACTAGACCACCACGGCGGAGCTATCAAGAAGTAGCCTACGTGGCCGGAAATGGAATCCGAGGATTCGAGGTTGGCATGATAGCACTTGAGTCGTAAGGATGCTGCGGCGAGTGGCTGTAGTGGCATGAAACGTATGCTGTCTCAAATTCATGAGTGGTTATTGCATACTCAGTGACTATGTGGTGCAAAATGTCATTTGAGACAAAAAACACGAATAAATGCTTTGTTTTGTCGTCTCTTTTTGACATCAACTTACATATAAATGAACGATAACGTCGCCTTTCTTTCTTCTTTTAGCAACTCGACCCTCAAATTAACCAAATCGGTAAGTGACACCTCTTAGAGCGAATCTTCGAATACTTCTTCAAACAAAAAATTTGGCAGCGGCGTCACCGTCCTGCGTCGGTGGTGTCCCGTGCCATAGAGCACGAGCAATGACGTCACTACTTGACGTGAGGATTACATCAATGGTAGGCAACATTTCTGACGTCATGATCTTGGAGGCCATGCGAAGTCACGGTAGTTGGAGGACACTTTCGGAGGTTTACCGGGCAGAATCACTTGATCAGTGTGCAATAAAAAGACAATAGTTTTCGTCTTCGAACCGCCCTAAGTGTATGCGTCACGGATCTTGTGGGTGGTAGATATTGAACTAAGAGCTAAGTTAAAAGCTAAGCGTAAGAACTAAGATCTTACGGTTAAAGATAACGGCTGCCTTAGAACGAGGGAGCGAAGCTTCAGAATCGTAGAACATACTAGCAGTGCTGTGAGCTAAATAATTACTTGTGACTATAGCTAAAGATTTGATCACATTTACTAGAAGTCCACCTGTGCACCTTGCGCGCCCACGTGCATTTTTGGCTTGAGCTTGTGTTTGTTGCACGACATGAAGAAAATTTCCGATGTTGAAAAACCGTCAGGCTGAGATTCATTTCTCTATCTGCCTCAGTGATCTCTCCTTGTGGCAAGGAAAGCGTCTGTCATTTGATTGAACTCATTTAACTAATTTTTATTCTTTATTGGTTCAGTTGCTCACTTTTATCACAAGCAAAACGTTCACTGATCTCGCTTGAATGCGATATAACTCTTGAGTGATAACTATAGGTATTGCGGAAGCTTTGTTATTTTGTGAATACACGAATTTTTCTAGTACACATTGAACCGAAAATGCTTGAGCGGAAAAGCGAAGAAACAGTCGAAGTGAAGAAACAGTTGCTCGTTTCTCTAAAATGAGAAGCGAACAAAACTCGCGTGTTTTTAGGGTGGCTGTGCCAGAGTGTGCAGACCGGCAAGAAATTATGTATAAAAAAGGTCAAAGTTTTGCAGATGAGGTGAATTATTAAGGCGAAAGCGTGGATTCGGAATCCTAAACAAAGAGTGACGATCAGCTTAAGAAGCACGCTCGACAAAAATTTTTGCAAACGACTGTGATGATGCTGTTGGGGTATTGGCTGGTGCTATCAGCCCAGGAGTTCTAAGATTGTTCTGCCTTTTGATAGTGGGCATTCAAAATTCGCAAAAAGAGGAATTGACACCCCATGTATTCAGGCCACCCTTCAGAAGTCATGTTAGCACAAAGGTGAGGTCAGGCTTGTAAACAAGATTAAAAGACTAAAAGATGCTGGATATCCCAAAAGAATCATGACGCCCGTTGGCGAAACCCTCCTGCAGAAAGTAAAGGTAAGGAAGACAGGACAAACAAAAAAACAATGACAAAAACCTTTGCATGTTATGCCACATAACGTGTCTCACAATTAAAAAAAATAGCCAGCAGATATGATAATAACGTGTTGTTTTGCAACCTTTGAAGCTTTCAAAGTTGTGTGTACTAAACAGCAACAAGAATAGTCAATCTTGCACCATTCGTCACGAGAATAGGTTTACTTATTGCGAATTTAAAGTTTGTAGAAGTATTTTTTATCAGGAAGACAAATGATCCGTGCATCACTACACGTTAACTCATCCTTTCCGAGATAGAGTATTCTTTTCTCAGCTAAACTTATTTTGTAGTAGTCAAACGTGTCGTCAAGCATGAGCATTGTTCTTGTACTCCGTATAAAAGCGCTCGTAGCACATTCAATAAATTCCATTCACAGTCGGCACTCTTTCCTGTCCTTTCTGTCTCTTCCTGAAGTTGTCGCGCTGTGACTAGCACACAACCAGGATGAACCAACTCGCCCAAATAACTCTTGTTGCGTAACACGTAGACCGAGTTTCGTATACAAAGAAAGAGCGGTGCTTTTAAAATGAAATTTTTCACATACAACATTTAGGCGACATTCCAGGAAGTTCAGAAGGCAGCCGCGTGACCAAATATTTTTTCTCTCCTAAATATTCCAGAAGTTCATTACTTTCAATGCAGCAGTTTTTCGAATACATTTGAGATGGTTGCCAAAATGGCTGGGGCATTTGGCATAAAATGACCCAGCTCTATCATTAGTAATAATTTTGCATTACCTCTTTTGTTTTTGTGTGTCCTGACTCAGTTTTATGTTCGTTTTTAGCTTATTCTGTTTCTGATCATTGTATTGCTTTTTTAAGTTTTTTCTAAAGTTATATGTGCAAAAACCCATTTATGTTTGCATGTACATCATTTCTCATAACCAATTGTTGTTTATCCAGGAATACAAAGCTTAAACCTTTGTGATTGTATACATTTGAAAACACTATCGGTATATATAATCGTGTTCATCACTTCTTGGGAACGATTGTGTACATGAAAGCGTAATTAGTGAATTCATGGTGATTGTATATATTTGAAACAATTAAAGTATATATTTGCCTGTATTTCAATCCTATTAACTGATCGTGTACATGAAGGAGTATTAAACTGGAAACCACTGGGATTGTAGATACTTGAAAGAATTATAGGGATATATTAGCGTGAATTTTATTTGTATTCTCTATGTACTTGAAGCAGTATACTAAACTGAAATGAGTGTAATTGCATGTTTCAAAGAATTTTCAATACAGTGAAGCTGAAATTATATATTAAACGTTTAAGGGGTTGCGTGTAAAGTGTACGTATACGTGAACATGTTACACATCTGGTGACAAAGCTGTGTGGCAAAGAAAAGTTTATAAGTTTTATTTGCCTAATAAATAAATGCAATATGCAAGAGCAGCAAGGCTTATTTTTCTGTAACGCGCATTATGCATATAATTGTGAAGTATACATAGATCCAGCAGAAGTTCATACACGATTGTACGTGCTTATATTATTGCCCACACGCAATGAAAGGAGCTCGACAGGTGGCGCACCATTGATAATCAGGACCACTTTCTTCAAGTAGTGTGTAATCAGTGCATGCTGATATCTATTAGTGCAGTCTAAAAGAATACTGGCTCCCCTGCCATGTGCACTCAACACCCTTGTGAACCCTTCTAGCACCCTCCTCAGCTCAGTGGGCGCTAAAGAGTGAAGGAGATTGAAAGCACCTTTTTTAAGGGTGTTTTTGTAACACCCTATAGTTTTTACATGTACACCCTATTGTAAAGGTGCATGGAAAAGCACCCTTTTTGTAAGGTGCTGAATTAACACCCTTAGAGTGCCGTCCATTGGACAAGCTCATTTACACCCTTCTGGGTGTAAAACTTTTTACTGTGAAGCATGCGGAAGAAATGTGACCGTGTGGCAATTTTTTATTGAGCTACACATTAAAAATTGACCCTAAATTAATGTACAAATATCGCACACATAGACACATGTTTGAGAGTCGCAGATGTTGATATAACCAGTTGCTTGCGCTTGCGCAACGATGCCAACTGGAACATGCATAGCAACACTAGAAGCTGATATGAAGCGCTGATGCTCGCGAATATGCTTGCCCTGGACACTGCTACATAAATCAACTTCAGCGAAAGGCAACTAACCACATCGGACGTTAACCCGACGTGACAGCTGTATCAAAATATTGCATATCTAATGCTTATAAGATTGAGTAGGCAGCACTGAAACCACTATCATGTTTCATGAAGATTAGCGTATATTTAAAAAGCAGTTCCAAGACCTGGCGTAGCTCTGGGGTAAAATCCTTCATTGGCACCCAGAATTCTTGGGTTCGATTCCATCTGGGACTCGTCGGGTCGATGCTATCGACATTGGGTGTTTCTTAACACTCGTGCGTTAAAATTGTCTATGCGTTTTCTCGTGGTTTTTGAGCAGATACCAAGCTTCAATCAGCTGTGGCACATACCCGCTTACCAGCGGCATACACCCGACCGAGGGTCTGCGCCACTGTCTGGCGGGAAGTGTATGACGGTACGCGTTGGGATTGTGACGTTATTCATGTCTAGACAAGTGCGTCGTATTCGTCAAACCATCTTACGCTCTCATGCTAATTAAGCTTCACGTCAAGTGAATGGGGTGACCACGAGAGCACCCAAACGTAAGCGGCTAGATAGATAGATAGATAGATAGATAGATAGATAGATAGATAGATAGATAGATAGATAGATAGATAGATAGATAGATAGATAGATAGATAGATAGATAGATAGATAGATAGATAGATAGATACGCTCAAAGTCTCCAAAGCTCGCTGAGAAATGCTTCGCATTTAATACATTGGTTGGATACAAGACCATGGGCTCAGAGGTGTGGCTTTTATGTAGGTTCTGTCATAATCTCTTCTGATTTTCGCATATGCATAACCCCTCTTTCTTCCGCCCTCCCACTAAGTGCGACGCGGAGCTCGTTTGTCCAGCTATTTTATAATCTATGTGTTCGTGCGATTACGTCACATTTGAAAATACGCTCTTAGAGAAAATAAAGAATTTCCTAACGCAAACACTTCGTGGGAGCTTAGTTTACCACGGTTTAGGCAGTAGCACAAAGATGGTGAAACCAAGACGGGAAACAGCGTGAACCAACCTATGGATTATCCTACGTCTTCCCATATACTAGGTGGTCCACGTAATTCTCACAAAGATGTTTTAGAAAAACCATGGGCTCTAGGAGCTTCTAACTCCTCTATACTAGTGTAAATAATCTGTTCAACTGATCACCAACAAGAGGCACTTTATTACGGTAACCCCTTTTTTGTAGTTGCAGCGGGTGAAATTAGGCTAATAACCTCGGCATTTTCGGGTTATCTTGTGCTGAAATGTGACTGTCTGTATTTGTAGCGCAAGCTATATTGGCTGAAAATGTGCAGTTTTTCGTGGCAAAAAACAATAACCTGCTCACACGACGCTACATTAAGCCATTGCCAAAATCGCTACATCAAAACATTACCCCCGGATTTGCACGCTACACTGCATATGTCGTCAAAAGAAGATAATCTTGCATCTGGAAAGAGTGAACAAAACGTTTCTTTGATGTTCTGCGCAAGAAAATCGGTGAATGGTATTTTAGAGGCGCTGCGTTAAAGAGCCTCAAGGCACGTTAGACACGAGCGCCATCTGGCCGTTATTATTGCAAACGAAAGCAGGCGAGCGCTCGCGGAGAAAGATGTGTGCCTTTCTCGGAGGCGATAAGGTGTAGGACGCAAAGCGACGGGGAGGTGCCACCACCGTGTCGTTTTAAAAATCAAGTTGCACTGTCAGCGCAGCGCGATAAACGCTATTTTCCTTAGAATGACTTGTGTGTGCCTTGTCTACTATAAAGGCACACATACAAAACATTGAGGTGTTGTTATGACACCTCTGATATGCGCAATTATTACTTTTAGTTTGACAGTCACACAAGTAAGAACGCTGAACCTTGATCGATATTGGTTGGTGCTGTGGGTGGGGTTGGCCGTTTTAGGTATCGTCAAGGGCAGACAGACAGACAGAAAGACAGACAAACAGACAGACAGACAGACAGACAGACAGACAGACAGACAGACCAAAATTTTTCTGTTGAAGGTCTCAAAGAAAGACTATCGTCTTTGAAAAAAAAGAATATCGATGATGACAGTGCACTGAACCGCTTCTAAGCGTTTGGTTGATGTCATGTTCAATTCTTATTGCATGGATGTGAGTGAGTCAGAAAAACAGAGAGAGAGTGTGTGTTTGTGTATGTGCGTGCGTACTCGCGTGGGTTTACACTTTCACGAAACGACGCCGGTTTCAGTCTGCCAGCTGTCACTGGGGTACCTTTCGTCGTGTGGTTGAAACGACGGCCACAGTTGGCAGATAGTAGCTGAAAGACGCCGTCTTTGTTTGTCCTCCTCGGTTTTCATCAGCCGATTTCCGACGCCTCGCACAACATACAAGACACGCGCGAGGTGACGCTGACCGTACTTGCGCGAGCAAGTTTATCGTTTTTTGCAAGCGTGGATGAGTGTCATCGTCTGGTGTCGACTTTCGATATACTGCGAAAAGCAGGGAGTGGAACCGCCATCTTAAATCCCGTTAGTTGGTGCTCCCAATACTTCATTACGAACACTTAATATAATTGAGAATTTTTCTTGGCCAAGTTGATATTGGATACTGTACGACAATATACCGCCCTTGAACAAACGCATAAGACAGAGGCCTTACGGCATTGATATCGGTAACTTGCGTATACTTACTTCTTTTCAGTGTGTGTGTTTGAACAGCGTGCGAATGTTATACGCAGAGATATGCACAGCCTTACGCCCCTGCTGCCTGCTGCCCTGGCAGCACAAGGCAACCGTTTAAGACAGGGACCTCGAATAGATTCCGCCGCTACATCCACGATTCCTACAAATGACTTTTGAAAAATGGCGGACAGCAGCTTTTTGTAGCACTGTCGAACACTGGTTCCTTATCTCTGATTACCTAAGATATGTGTAACTACAAATGACATCTATAAGACGACAACATGTGACCTCCTTGGTAATATTTCCATAACATTCATAGACACCATTGTGTTTGCAGGTTGCGGTGAATTGGAGTCAACAGGGAGAGTGTATAAGGGAGAACCAATATCTAGGGAGAGGATACCGTGGATCGTGAGTAGATTATAAATCTATGGTCACCGCCTTGAGGGCATTGCGTGACAGCTGTTTCACCGGATCTGCAAGTACGGAATATAGTAGGCTGTAGGACAAAAGCAATGAACTTAACTCGATGTAGCAAAACCACTCAGTTTTGACGCTCCCAAAATGACAAAACTGCGAAAAAGAGGGACCTAATCCGTGCAGGTTGTCGAAGGTTGAATTCTGATAGCAGATACAGATCAGCTTTTCCTGTTCGAATTAGAGCAATCACATTTGAATAGCAGCTTTATCGCGTGAATTATGTTTTCCGTTGGCAGATCGAGAGCCCCCGCATATTACCAGTTGCACCTTAGAGCGAAAATTCTTTCTTCGTGAAAATCAGTGGGTTAGACAGAAAGTTAACGTAACCTATTGAGTGCGCCCGCCTTTCATTCCGTCATGACTGGATGTTTACAGTCGCGGAAGGCTAAGGAACACAAACGAAACACTTTGCGCCGCATTGCTGGATTTCCGTGTGCCAAGAACTCTTTTCGAGGAGGGGGCGTACCAATACAGATTTGGTAAGAGCATCCCTTCCCGAATCTGGGCCCTCCGTTAGCGCTATGCCACTGAAATCAAACATTAAGGTCTGTTGAGGTAAATTGCGACAAAAATTTAAAAAGAGCGAGTATTATTTTTTGTATGGCTCTTTACCATTACACGCAGAAACTTTCCCTTGGGTACAACGTATGTGCTGCATAAATACGACCATGTTGCCACGGTTATAATGGTTGTTTCAAAAAGCGATAAAATAATGCACCTGATGTGTCTTTTTGCCCCAACCTGCGGAGAAAAACGAGACAGTTTGAAAACGTTTCTTTCCTTCAAATTTCCCTGTAAAAGCCCCTGAAAGTGACTCAGTGGGCCCCTATACGGAGTCTTTAAAAGCCCACCTCTTATACTCCACGCATTCAATCAAGACAGAACTTATATTTGTGGGGTTTAACGTCCCGAAACCACCATACAATTATGAGAGACGCCGTAGTGGAGGGCTCCAGAAATTTTGACCACCTGGGAATCAAGACAGAACTCGATGCTATATTGCTACAAAACTAGCAGATCAAGCAGCCCTCACTTTATGCGCTAAAGGTGTCTTTTGCCAATATTCAATAATAAGCGGCTTCATATGCTCTGACGCATCTTCATGTAGAACTGCATGGGAATATTGTGGCTTTCAACTTCGTCTACTGGGATTTGTGACGCGATATACTTAGAATTTTCATCGCTTGTTACATTCAAAGATTTGCTATAAAATATAATTGAAACTTCATTTAATGTCTCGTTTTTTAACGGCGTCACTTTAAGGCACTATCAATATTTCCATGTGGTTATTGAGAGGAGACTCGGGAAGGTGGAACAGTCTTGTTATAACATGAATGGAGGGAGTTCTGTCCTCAATTGCAGTCAGTTGTTTCCTTGTCGTTTTCCACCCATGAAACTCTGTATAGTGTTCTCTTCTACAGCCCAATGCTCCTCACGAAAAAATATAATAGTTAATCAGTTCGAGTAAAGAATTTACGTAATAAAGCTTTTTTAAGGAACGTGGAAATAATAGAAACAAAAAAGAGCGAAGCGGTCACCCGGAAGTCACCGATTTTCGTTACTTCTCTCTGTCTTTCCCACCCACGCAGTGTTATGCCTAAACCCTGGAGCTTCATTTGGGTCTAAGCTAAAGCACGCCAATCAAGAAGGGTGTAATTCAGGGGGACGCAATCTCCCCAATGCTATTTACCGCGTGCTTACAGGAGGTTTTCAGAGGCCTAGAATGGGAACAGTTAGGGATAAGAGTTAATGGAGAGTACCTTAGTAACCTGCGCTTCGCCGATGACATTGCATTGCTGAGTAACTCAGGGGACGAATAGCAACTCATGATTACGCAGTTAGACAAGGAGAGCAGAAAGGTGGGTCTTAAAATTAATCTACAGAAAACGAATATAATGTACAATAACCTCGAAAAAGAGCAGCGCTTCAAAATAGGTAATAGTGCATTTCAAGTTGTAAAAGACTATGTGTACTTAGGGCAGGTATTAACCACGGAGCCAAACCAAGAGATTGAAGTAACTAGAAAAATAAAAATGAGGTGGAGCACATTTGGCAAGCACTCTCAAATTATGACACGTAGATTTTTACTATCCCTCAAGAGGAAGGTACTATATAATAGATGTATCTTGCCGGTACTTAGCTATGAAGCAGAAACCTGGAGACTTACAAAGAAGGTGCAGCTTAAATTCAGGACGAAGCAGCGAGCAATGGAAAGAAAAATGGTATGTGTAACCTTAGGAGACAAGAAGAGAGCAGAGTGGATTAGGGAACAAACGGAGGTTAAGGACATCATAGCTGAAATCAAGAAGAGAAAATGGACATGGGTCAGGCATGTAGCGCGTAGACAGGATAACCGCTGGTCATTAATGGTAATTACCTGGATTCCCAGAGAAGGTAAGCATGTTAGGAGGAGACAGAAGGTTAGGTGGGCAGATGAGATTAAGAATTTCGCGGGTATAAATTGGGCAGCAATCACAAAACCGGGTTAACTGGCGAAAAATGGGAGAGTTTTTTGTCACGCAGTAGACGTAGTCAGGCTGATGATGGTGATGATATGATGATGATGAAAACACGCCAATCACATTCGTATAGGACAGAATTGACCGTTTCTCAGGTGACCTCCTTGTGCCACTCTCTCCTTCATGACAGTGTGTCACACTTGCTCCTCCCTTTCTGTTTCAAATCCTCCTTGGTATATCAGTGGATATGGTGCTCTGCTGGTTACCCGAAGGTCAAGGATTCATCGCATACTGGTGGAAGCGAAATGGTACAAACTCACGTGCTGTGCGACGCCAGCGCATGCCAACGAACGTGGGACGGTCGAAATTTCCGGGGCCCTGCCCTGCGGCATCTTTCATGATCCCACCGCGTTTTTGGGATGTAAGAGCCTAAAAGCCAGTGTTATTGTCTCACTATTACTATTTTCACTACAACTCAGCTCGACAAGTAACTGCCACTGGGTGATTCCACAAGAGATCGACATGGGCACAAAAGTTGATACTTTAGATTTCATAGAGTATATTATATTTCGTGCACCTCTCACCAGTTCGCCCGAAATTAAACTTCGTTTTATTATTAACGGCATAACTTACGAGAAAAAAAAATATAAAACTTCACCAACACGGAGGCACCAATCTCGTCACATGTCATTTTTGAAAATTGCAGATGCTATAAAAAGACAAATAGTTTTGTTTCAAGGAAGATATTTTTTACCTGAAATGTATGTCTATTGAAGAATGAATTGACGTGGTTTCAAGTTTGCAGACCTTAAGAAAATAGCTTTTAAAATATTTAATTTTGCGACAGTTTAAAACAAGTTACGTATTCCCCAGTTTTTTTTTCTCCGAAAGTAATGCAAGCAACGTTTTCAAACTCGACACGTTTCAAAGATATAGTGTGTTCATTAGGTACATACATTATTGCTGCCGTAGGGCAAATGCAAGTTTTTATATAATGCCTCAATGTTCTCATATTGGCAAAAGTGTACTCCACTGTAATTTGAATAATAAAAAACCCCATCTTCAATTTTTCTTAAAATCTCGTAAATAAACAACCGAAGGCCATCATACAGTAATAACAAAAAACATGTTGCATTAGTTTGATTTTAGCGACAATATTCGTGGTGCAAGTCAGAGCTTTTCGAGAATGCGCTGATAAGTTGAGAAATCTAGAAATCGGAACGGAAAAGTGGCAATGAGCTTCAAACGTGAGTAAACGTGACCTCATTTGGTGAAGAAAGGCTGTTTTAGCAGATAGGAGTAACTATTTTGAAAACGATATTCTACAGTATCTGAATTCACTCTTATACGTAGAGCACTGAGACTTCTAATATGTGGTGCCTCTCCATTACTGACACACAGATGGAGCTGCTGTGACGGCCATGTGTTTGCAACATGTTGGGTAAGAGAACTGAATGTTGAATGAGTTCATAAACGATTCATAACAAATTTTTATCATTTGGGGCACGAAGACTGACGCCTCAGACTGACGGATACGCTTTAGGGCAAATTGTCATCCGTCGCCTGCTCTACAAATGAATTTCTGTGCGCCGCATCTCGGAGGCAATGCTTTAGATCATATGGTTCAAAGTAGAGACAAAGATTACGCCTCCCGTAATTTTATCGACAAAAACATTGTGAAATTAATTTTAATGTACTATACTTCAGTTTTGCATTCGCACTGCGGATACTTGTGCAGTTTACGTCTGCTCTCATTAAAGGTGAGAGACATAGGAACAGACGACAGATAGATCACTTTTGTACTGCTGGTTTCACGCATAGTTGGAGTGCCAGTCAATTGAGCCTCAAGGAGCGTGGCCATGGGTGACCACTTCAGCAGGGATAGAGGTTTTTGTTCAGATTACGTCATGTTGCATAAAAAGAAAATACTTTATCAAAGAAACTTCCGCGAGGTCGAAGACATCGGCCTGTTTGCCCTCCAGAAGCTTTTGCCGAAAGCTGCCCGCCATGCACATAACAACGACCACGTCTGCCAGAACTGCTTCAGACGCCTCAGAGATATGCTGTATTTGTCTAATGGCTTTTCAGCTGAAACAGCTGATAAGTTTTTGCCGGAAGAAGAAAAAGGCAGAAGTCAAGAGCGATGCGTAAACACGCCTGAAGCATTGTCACATATGCGACTGGAGAAGCTGCATGCACAAAATAGCAAAGTTCATGCAGACTCAAGACAATTTAGCAGCAATTCTACAGTAACCGTGAAATGCCACCGTAACGTGTGTAACCGCCACTTTCAACCATCAGATCTAAACTTCAGTGTGTGTGCCCAGTGATTCAAGAACTTCAAGCAAGCCTATGAAGCGTGTTCTGCGTATCAAGAGCGCACGCGTTTGTTGACACTCTTGCCGAGCGATATAGAGCGCCGAAAACTCGAAGTGCTTATACCAAACTTGTCAGCTTACATGATATACAGATTCCGACGCTGGCGCGCAAAACACGGAATATGGTTAGCACCAAATGCGGTAAAAAGGACACTGCTCAACCCAATGGACGTCCAGGCAGCTATGGCTTACTACTATAAAGATGAGTATAGCTGCTCTCGGCAGAGTCCCAACAAAAAAGATGTAGTATCTGTTTTCATTGACGGAAAAAAAGGAGCTTGTTTCGAAAAGGTTTATGACCCGTTCGGTTCGAGAGGCTTACCGTCTCTTTAGAGAAGCTATTCCGAACACGTCTATTGGGCTCTCAAAGTTTTATTCACCGAGGCCGAAGTGGGTTCTTCTTGCACAACACCAAGAAGTGTGCCTTTGTATATACTGTGCTAATGCCACGGAGTGTGTTTCTGCCCTACAAGACGTCACCGATGGTGCTTACACGGCGGACATCTTGAAAGAACTATGTCTTTGCAGCTCCCCTACGAGTGATTGTTCTTTAGGCCATTGTGACTATTGTGCTAAGGAGGATGCTCTGACAGCCACATGTTTAGGAATCCCTGAAGATATTGAGGTAGCCTATGCAGTATGGGAAAATGGCGATCTAGTAAAAAAACAGCCAAGGCAAGTGCCTTTCTGTGAGAGCTAAGTCTATGATTCATGAAGTGGATTACCCATGATTACATAAGATACATTAAAAATGATTAATATGCCAGGCGAAAGAGAACCAAAAAAAATCTTTCATTTTTCTCTTTCATTTCGCCGAAAAAGGAACAGCCATTTTACCGAATGAGGTACAGTCGTATCACTAGCACAAAAGACAGGTGTCTATATTCACGTGTGTCGTCACGAGGAAGCAATCAATTCAAAGTTTTGCCGTCATCAGTGACGACACAAGCCATGATGCTGCACATGCCTGTTTTGCTCTACAAATAATCCACAACTTAAGGAACAACTTAAGCCTGACACGCATGTTACTTATGTTTCTGATGGCGCATGCAGTCACTTCAAAAAGAAGTACCAGTTGTTCGGGTTATGTCAGAAAGATCAATTGTAAACAAAGTGGATTTTTTCGGCCACAGGACATGGCAAGAACTCTTCTGACGGCGTTGGTGCCCTACTGAAGCATCAGGCTACGCTCTACAACCTCAAAGCGGCAAGCTCAGCTGTGATTATGACAGCATCCCGAATGGTGGCGCAAATGAGCGCGAAGCTCAAGAATGTCAAAATGCTGTGTGCAAATGTAGACGAGCTAGAAACATTCTTCCAGTTTAAGAAGAGCCAGTGGAAATCGTTGCCACGTGTTCCAGGCATACGTTCTTGGCATGTTTGGCTAAGCGCATCTGAGGGCACTGATCGTGGTCGTGTTTTGTTAGCGTCATGTACTGCTAACTGTGATCTGCAAAACATGCAGCCATTTTGAGCGCATCCCTTGTTTTACGCAGTCACCACCAAAATACCAGTGAGGATACTACAAGCACATATGCTTTTTCTAGCGAGACCCAACACTTGCGTTGGAACATTTTGATGTTTGAGTTTATCTGCAAATAATGACAGATGTGTTGCAATTGAGTTACAGTGTCGAAGATTTCCTTCTATAGAGCTGTGTTAACAGGAGCATTAATGCGCCTTCATGGGTACGTATTTGTCACAGTGTTAAAACAGCCTTTTGTCACCAAATGTGGTCACGTTTACTAGCGTTTGAAGCTTGTTGCCGCTTTTCCGTTCCGATTTCTAGATTTGTCAACTTATCAGCGCATTCTCAAAAAGCTCTGATTTGTACCACAAATATTGTCGCTAAAAACAAAATAATGCAACATGTTTTTTTATATTACTTTATTATGGCCTTCGGTTGTCTACTTACGAGATTTCAAGAAAAATCAAAGATGGGGTTTTTTTATTATTCGAATTTCAGTGGAGTACACTTTTGCCATTATGAGAATTTTGAGGCAATCTATAAAAATTTACATTTTCCCTACGGCAGCAATAATTTATGTACCTAATGAACACATTATATCCATAAAACGTGTCAAGTTTGAAAACACTGCTTGCATTAGTTCGGAGGAAAAAATGGGGAATACGTAACTTATTTTAAACTGTCGCAAAATTAGATATTTTAAAAGCTATTTTCTTAAGGTCTGCAAACTTGAAACCGCGTCAATTAATTCTTCATTAGACATAGTTTTCAGGCAAAAAACATCTTCCTTGAAACAAAAATATTTGTGTTTTTATAGCATCTGCAATTTTCAAAAATGACAGGTGACGAGATTGGAGCCTCCGTGTTGGTGAAGCTTGATATTTTTTTTCGTAAGTTATGCCGTTAATCATAAAACGAAGTTGACTTTCGGGCTACCTGGTGAGAGGTGCAGGAAATATTAAATAGTCAATAAAATCTAAAATATCAACTTTTGGACCCGTGTCGATCTCTCGTGGAATCACCCCATTGTGAGCGAACCGAGCCCTCATAACTGGGAACCATCCGGACAACTGTAGAGCCTTGCGATGAGATAAAGCGCATAACAGGAACGTAAGTCTGTTTTAGAGCCTACACGAGTGCTTGGGATAACACTGGAATATTCGTTGGTGCAAGTATAAAGGCTGAGGTGCTTTTCCTGTTGGACATATTAGGCCAACACCTCGTGGTTTGACCACATTCGAATGGACAAGCTGAAGACAGTCGTTGCATGCAACATCTGAAGACAGCACCGGTTATCTTTGGAACGAACTCGAAACGCCAAATAAGCGTGGTTTATTGTTATTATTCAGAAAACAACGGAACTGACCAAGACTAAAGGCAAGTGGACATGACCACGTTTCTCATAAGACACAGGTTTTACGTTAATAATAATAATAATAATAATAATAATACAATGATAATAATAATAATATAGTAAACAATATAGTTATAACTTATTAAAACTATTGTAAAAGTTTTGAACAACAAAAGCTCGGTATGTTTAGGAGAGACACAGCAATCCAAGGCACCGGAAATTTCGCCAATAAATAGGGTTTCTCGAGCTGCTCTTAAATCGAAACGCACTCTTCTCTAACATGTTGCCTACATTAAAGTATGGCCTCCGCAGCCTAACTCGACCCCGCAACCTTCGAATCAGCAGTCAATTACCATTATGTTTTGAACACCGTGCACCATATTCACTTGATATAGTATAGGGCATGTTAGAATACGATATTCCTATTGTCTGCGCAGCACTCTCACACTGCGAAAATTTCCAATCTAAAATTTAGGCTGGTAATTAAGATTTACACCCTAAAGCATAACACGTAAGGAGACGTTACACTTTACTTTTATAGATGTTTATAAACACCCCTAAACTATGTGTGTTAGATCAAGCTACATCTGTGCGAGTGGGATGTAGCAGATAAAAATAGATTTGAAACGATGACACTTACATGTACAAGCATACTTGATAAGATGAAGTGCAATTAACGGGACAACAAAACGAGAGACTCACAGGAGAAAACGATTCATCCTGTGTGTCTTCTCTTTTGTCTTTTGTTGTCCTTTTCATGGCACTTTGTTCCATCAAATATGCCTTACCAATTGGTCCAAGCCTAAATCGTTCAATAGAACAGTGAAGACAAACAGGACGAATCGTTTCCTCTTGTGTTTCTCTCTTTTTGTTGTTCCGTAAATTGCGATTCATTTGATCAAGTATGCTTATGCAAGTAACCGGCAACGTTTCAAGGGTGTTTCTATGTCTTACACATCACTCGCACGGGTGCAGCTTGATCTAACATACTTAGTTTAGGGGTGTTCATAAACACCTCTAAAAGTACGCTGTAGCGTCTCTGTACACCCTACGTTTTTAGAGTGTTTCTAAATACTCTAAAAGGGTGTTGCCTATGGGACAAGAAATACACCATTAAGGGTGTAAAATGTTTAGCAGTGCACAAGGAGTTATGCTGATATATAGTAAATGCTGAAGAGCGTGTACAGTGCCGTTCGCTCTTTGCGCTCGTTCCGATCGACCACAGAGCGCTGTCACGCAGACTTGGGCTGATCCTAATTGCCGAGAAGCTTGTATGCACACTCCCGTTCTTTCTTAGAGTTCGTTCTGATGCCCCAAGCAGCGCCGTTACGTGGAACTGAGTTGACCCTAAATTTTTACGAGCATTCACATGGCAGTTCACTTCTATGACTTGTTCCTATTCGAGGCTGAACCCCACCACGTAGAGCTATGTTGGCTCTGAATATTGGGAAACATGCGTTGTTCGTTTCGCTCGCGGAGTCGCGCTACGCACAGCCTCGGTGCATCCAGCACAGACATGCACCGACTCGAAGAGGTGCATGCAGAGGCCAGCACTCCACTTCCGCTGTAGCGCAGTGAAAGAAGCACGTCGCCACAGCCATGGTGACTACTACCGAGCGGAACGTTTCAAGGTCACGAACGTTGTATCCCAGAGAACTTCCGGTCACCTCATTTCGTCGAAACTAAACGGACGTTTTCGAGTTGCTCTTGAATGAAAGAAACGTCTCTCATTAGTTTTTCTCATAAAAGAAACGTGCGTAAAGTTTAGAAAAATATTTCATAATTCTTATATAGCCCAAAAAACATATATTTGAATATATTTTGCCCAAACAACAGAATGAAAGTGTAGAAAATTAGCGGGATATTTTCTAAAGTTCTTTGTGCCCTCCTATGCTATTTTGACCCATTGGTGGGCGAAGCCGGATGTCATCAAGGAGCTTCATCGATTGACGAAGTGCCGGATCACTCGCGGACGGCACGCGGACGCCTTGGCTCGCAGGCGGCTACGTCACATGCACACGATTGTCACACAGTCCCGTTAATTAGGGAGGCGATCGCCGGGCTAATTCCAAGGGCCGAAGTATCGGCCCCCCGAACCGCACCACGAAAGCGTGGACAATTTAGAAGTGGTCCTTTTTGGCGCGCCAGCGGACGCCGGCTGTGGCCCAAAGAACAAGTCAGAGCCGAGAGTTGATAAACAAACAAAATTATATTCTCAACAATGGCAGATTGAAAACAATACACAAGAATGCACACTCCACAATAGTTACATACAATACGTCACCAAACAAACAACGTCCTACACAGTACAATCAGCCACACTTGAAACAACGGACACAGACAACGATACGCACTACAATGCAGTCGCATGCATTGAACAACCAAGACACTTAAAGACTAAAGAGATATAAAACCTATTCAGTCCAAAGTCCTTGGAACAAAAGTCTGAATGATACTCTTCCGAGAATCACTCACTCAAAGTCCAGCGTTGTTGTCGTTCCGCGCCCTCGAAGTTTCTCTTCCAGGAATCCTCCCGTCTTCAATTTGCCACTCTTCAAACTTCAACTTCTTCGCCGGAACACGTCGGCTTCACACCCGCAGCTGTTGCTACGCGTCCTCGCTCAATAGCGGTAAACACACGCTCTTGCCTGTAGCCCGAGCCTTCACCCCTCAGGTGGAAATCCTCTTCATCTCCGGCTTCGTCCCTATGGACCAAAACCTTCGCCGACTACACGGCGGAATCCCTACGCGCTCTGGCGTTAACTTCCGTCTCCTCCTGTTCTCTCGTCTCGGCCGCTCGATTAAATACCTTCCGCGCCACATTCTAGAAAGTTCTTGTCATTTCGTCGGCGCGATACGCAGCGAAGGCTGGGGAGAGGCGCGAGACTGTACGGGGGCCGTCCCCGACAGATGAGTCAACCCGGCATACACGCCCATTTCCTTCTGGAACGTTCCAGTGCTTGCCCGGCCGCCGCTGTGGGGTGAGGAGGTTCGTCGATGAAGCCACGCTTCTGCGGGGAGAGCGCGCGCCCGGGAAGCCTTGGCCGTTTGTTTTCTTTTTCTTTCCTTTTTTTTTCTTTTGACTTCGCGGCGTTTCTCCCGCCCGTTGTCGCAAGAATTTGGCGTCGCGCTCATTTTTAGCGCTCGTTCTGTGACACTGCCCCCCACTTTAAGAATATTATCTCATAATATTCAAAACCACACAAACGAGCGCGAAAAGTCACCACACACTCTCACAGACTGTAACACCATCAGTCGCTCATGACACTTCACATTCACAATAGATCACTTAATACAATTGTACATTGTAATTCAATTACACAACACGTGAAAACACAACCACAAGCACATGAGTACAACACTCCACCACACATTCCCAATAATACAAATGTACAAAGTCTCTCACTACAACAATGGTACAATACTATACATCACATCACAGCACAACACTTCGACACTTGTGACACAGGATACCACAACATCAACACAACGTATGGCACTCAGCACTGCCCAACACATTCTGATTCGACCTCAGCACTTATCCTGAGTACTTCGAGCAGCGCTTGCGCCCCTTTCTGCGGTGCTCGCTCGATCTCTTCTTGTGTTTCCACGTTCTTTTTCGGCGAGCCCCTTCCAACGACGATATCTGAGGCGTCTTCTCAGCCATCGTTGTCTCTTCCGACACCGTTAACGCGTCATTACTTTCGACGGGTCCTGTCTGGTAATTTACCCGCTTGATCATGCCTCTACATTTTGCCCGGCTGGCCAACTCCGTCTCCTTTACACTGTCGGTCGGTTGAGGTCGTGCCGACGTAAGTCCGGTTGCTCGGCCCGTGAACTTATTCGACACGATCATCTTCTCCTTCGCTGTCTCTTGCGCCGCAGTTTCACCTTGGGCTCTAGTGAGACCCGTCACGGGATGCTCCTCCGCTGTATCTCGCGGCCGCTGTGTTGGCGAGGGCTCTATCTTCGGGTCTTCTCCCAAACATTCTGGATCACTTGGCCCTCGCGCCCCGTCGATGTTTCCGATGACAAGGTCATACAGGGGGGTCGTCATGCATAAAGCAGTAACCTTCCCGCTGAAGTACGGGGTTTCAACCTCAATTTCTGCTTCGGGAAGCATCCGAACCGTACGGTCAATTAGGCAAACCGGTTTCGTTCTGCCTGTCAACTCACTTTCCCGTACCAAATTTCTCCGCACGATAACAGTGGAACTGCCGGTATCTCTTAACACCGTAATCTTTTTGCCCGCAACTTTTCCAGGCAGCGTTGGCATTCCTTTCGTAACACCGGTTGGCTGTTTTGACATTACAGCACCCACAATAGGAATTTTCTCCCCATTCTTCAACTCTACGAATCCATCGGTGACGGCATTATTATCAGATTTCGGTGCCGCTTGCACACAAGATACCTGGTGAGTTTGACTCACTCCGTTCCGACAAGCGTCTGCTTTGTGCCCAGTCTGACCACACTTGAAACATTTTACTGCCGTAGGGTTCGTAAAGATCGTTCGACAGTTTTTTGCGCGATGACCCACTCGGTTGCACAGAAAACTTCGCGGAATGCTCTCTGGTGCACGCTTCTTTTCTTCGGGAGCCAATTTCTTCGAATCATCGGGACAATCCTTCTTGACCTTGGCCAAATTAATGCCACCTTGCGCTTCCAAGAATTGATCAGCCAATTCCAGCATGTCTTCAAATGAGTCAGCCTTCCTCTCTTTTAAGTACAGTGACAGGCTTGGGTGGCAACTAGTAAGAAATTGTTCTCTGATTAGCAGCTCTCTAAGCTCATCGTACTCCTGCGCTGTCCCTGAAAGTTCAGTCCATCTGTCGAAATAATGACAAAGTCGGGCGGCATACTGCGTAGCCGTCTCCCCATCAGCTGGCTTTCCTGTCCTAAATCTGTCCCGGAATCCTTCCACGGTAAATCTAAATCGCTTCAGCAAAGCAGCTTTCACCTTTGCATAGTTGGCTGCATCGGTCGGCGTCAGCCTACCGTACACACTGAGCGCTTCACCACTCAAGCAAGTACTCAAAGCAGTTGCCCATTGATGTTCCGGCCAATTCTGGCTCTTCGCAATCGTCTCAAATCGGTGAAGGTACGCGTCAAGGTCGTCCTTCCTTTCATCAAACGCTACGAGCAGCTTGCTTGGGTTCAAGCGGAAGCCGTGATCTTCCCGTTCGCTGCTTTCAACTCTAGCTTGGACCGGAGTTTCACTTCGCTGTTGCAAACGGAGCCGCTCGAGTTCCATCTCGTGCTGCCGCTGCCGCTCCCTTTCAGCCATCTCCGCTTCTCTTTCTTCTCTCGCCCTCTCAGCCGCCAGCTTTTCTCTCTCCACCGCCTCTTTCTCCTTCTGGCTTACCCACTTCCGTAGTTCGGCGCCAGAAAGACCCATCTTCTCACCAAGAGCAACTAACTTTTCGAGATCCATTGTGTCTCGTAACTCGCAAATAAAACCTTGCCGCGTGCAAAAAGTATCTGCCTAAATCAGTCTATCGGAACACTCCCATGCACTCGTTAACGAGAACACTGAACAACACACAAAATTGTTCCGATAGCACTATCAACAACTCGAGGCTCTTTCTCACTACTTTGGACACACTGTGCACCAAAAGGTCCTGTCGCGGACGCCAGATTAATTGTCACACAGTCCCGTTAATTAGGGAGGCGATCGCCGGGCTAATTCCAAGGGCCGAAGTATCGGCCCCCCGAACCGCACCACGAAAGCGTGGACAATTTAGAAGTGGTCCTTTTTGGCGCGCCAGCGGACGCCGGCTGTGGCCCAAAGAACAAGTCAGAGCCGAGAGTTGATAAACAAGCAAAATTATATTCTCAACAATGGCAGATTGAAAACAATACACAAGAATGCACACTCCACAATAGTTACATACAATACGTCACCAAACAAACAACGTCCTACACAGTACAATCAGCCGCACTAGAAACAACGGACACAGACAACGATACGCACTACAATGCAGTCGCATGCATTGAACAACCAAGACACTTAAAGACTAAAGAGATATAAAACCTATTCAGTCCAAAGTCCTTGGAACAAAAGTCTGAATGATACTCTTCCGAGAATCACTCACTCAAAGTCCAGCGTTGTTGTCGTTCCGCGCCCTCGCAGTTTCTCTTCCAGGGATCCTCCCGTCTTCAATTGGCCACTCTTCAAACTTCAACTTCTTCGCCGGAACACGTCGGCTTCACACCCGCAGCTGTTGCCACGCGTCCTCGCTCAATAGCGGTAAACACACGCTCTTGCCTGTAGCCCGAGCCTTCACCCCTCAGGTGGAAATCCTCTTCATCTCCGGCTTCGTCCCTATGGACCAAAACCTTCGCCGACTACACGGCGGAATCCCTACGCGCTCTGGCGTTAACTTCCGTCTCCTCCTGTTCTCTCGTCTCGGCCGCTCGATTAAATACCTTCCGCGCCACATTCTAGAAAGTTCTTGTCATTTCGTCGGCGCGATACGCAGCGAAGGCTGGGGAGAGGCGCGAGACTGTACGGGGGCCGTCCCCGACAGATGAGTCAACCCGGCATACACGCCCATTTCCTTCTGGAACGTTCCAGTGCTTGCCCGGCCGCCGCTGTCGGGTGAGGAGGTTCGTCGATGAAGCCACGCTTCTGCGGGGAGAGCGCGCGCCCGGGGAGCCTTGGCCGTTTGTTTTCTTTTTCTTTCCCTTTTTTTTCTTTTGACTTCGCGGCGTTTCTCCCGCCCGTTGTCGCAAGAATTTGGCGTCGCGCTCATTTTTAGCGCTCGTTCTGTGACAACGATCTGAAAGTCTCGAGACAGCCCTTCTTGGAGCCAGCCCGAGCGGCCCCGGGCCATCTGCGCGCTTGATGCTGACTGCATCCGCTGTGGCGTCTGCTATGTCTGGCTTACCGTCTGCTCCCTCCATATCTGTGACACAGGCGACAACGCTGACCCATTTCCAACATAAACTGCAGTTAGGTAGTGAATTATACCTATTTCTGTGGTGATGCAACTTACTGTAAGTGAACTACTTGAGCGCGTGTGCATCTTAGACCGGCATGGTCGTTCTACCACTGTTTCTCCTAGCGAGTATAACGCATGTTTGCCCGACCTTCGGGAATACGCACATGTTCGTCGTGGCTCAGAATACTGATGACAAGAACTGGGTGCGCAAACAATGCGAACTCCAGAAACATGCGAGAAGCGGACAGAAAAGCAAAGTGAGAGCAAGAGCGCATCGAAAATTTCCCGTGTCTAACTTAAGATGGCCGCACAGCATGCGCACCGCGCTGTCGTCTGCCAGCTGACCGAAAGAATTGTTCGGGTGGTCCTGGGCTGCCCGCAGGCCACCAGGCACGCGAAAAAGAAACATGCGTCCGAGCGATCCTCGACCAGTAGGCGGAGCTTCCATTTGGTCCCCGAGAAAAACGAATGCGGCGCCGGCGTTTGGGGTCGTCCGGAGCCGTCCAGGACGTGTAAATCGATGAAGCTCAAGGTGCTGTGTTAGTAAGCAGCGAAAAGGGTCTATACAATGTAGCAGACAGTTCGAATGTCTGGTAGGTTCTCGTGAGCAAGTGCCGTCTGGTTTCGTTGTGTGGCAAGACCGGCTGATATGGAACTCCATGGACGACTGCCACGCAGAACAGTGCTCACCCTAATTGTTGACGAACATGTACAGTCGAGCATGCTATGAATGTTATCGCGCTATCACGAAGATCAAGAAGCCTACGACAGCACCACGGCCGACTATCCGCTTTTGAGCTGAGAGAACTATTGAAAAGGTTGACTCTTTTTTTTTTGCTGCTACACTTACCATCTGAGCAAGACACTTTGTTTCTTGTCATGAAACCGGCAGTGTTGGTATGGCGTGCACTGTAATATTCACCTTTATGAAATATTAGATGCTCTGACACTTTATTTTTCCTATTGCTCACGAAGGGTCTACCCAATCCGTGCTTCGTCGAAACGAACGAAAAATTTAAAGAGGAGAAACAATGTGTGTCGGGATCGTCGCGAGTGTAACAGTTGTAGCATAGAACAGCGAATGAGGGAAAAAAAGTTTTTCTAGAATTGCTTACCAAGGGCACTCTAGGGCACTGAGCCGATCGAAGCAAGCACGATAAGTTTCTTATCACGCTTGATTGTGAGTCGATTGGACTGCGGGAGACAAGCATTTTTTAACTGAGACAAAGTAAGAAGTGATATGTATTATTGTGTGTCAATGGTTAACAATCCATGTTTTCCTTCTTTTAAAGGTGCAAATGAGTATCCAATACAACTCCGGCTATCAATATATGTGCTCAGGCAGTATCATCACACGCAATGTTATCCTGACTGCGTCACATTGCCTGACTTACAAGTACGTCATTTACTTGGTTATGAACTGTGTCCATAAAGTTTTTCCTAAATGCGAGGGTTTTACACCTGTGAATTCTTAAACATACTGAGTTGTGTCTTATCAAGGACACTAACAAGAAAGGTTGGCTTTTTTTACCGATGGTAGCCTTAAAATACTTGTGGCACCGCGCCTCAAGGAACAGAAGAGCTGGGTGACACACGGTGGCAAGCTTCGCTGCCAGCGTCACTACATTTGACGAATGAGTTTTTATATGATGACATTTTTAATACTTCGTTCTCATTAGACCTACCTCATAGTGTATTTTTGTAACAACTTCATATTCAAGATTCACAAGAAAAGTAATTAGATATGACTGAAATGTATTGGAAAAACTTTATTGAAATTGTTTATTTCTGTGTAATATTCTTTGTTTCTTCACTGTCAGTAATATCCCCTTCTGTAGAAACAAACATCGAATTTCTGCAGTGAGCATGAAAGAACTCTTCTTCAACGGCCTTCCGTTTGGCACCATCATCAACATTACCAGTCTTTCTTACCAGCCGTATCATTCCCTTAAACATTATAGACACTTATAGCATTCACTTCTCCCTTTTAATATAACAGACTGCATTCCACCACATCCATAGACGAAAGTAAAAAGACAAAAATTGGCCCTGGATCTGCAGGTTACATTGCAAATGTCGTCGAAAGACTATAGTCTTGCACCTGGAGAGAGTGAACAAAACATTTATTTTAGGTTTTGTGCAAGAAAATTGGTGAATGGTATTCTGGAGGCGCTGCGTTGGATGGATGGATGGATGGATGGATATGGCTGTAACCTTTAGATTGGGCAGTGCCTAGCGCCACCAAGCCGTAATACCTAATGAACCAAAAACTATATTTATTTTTTTCCTTAAAAGGTGAGTTTGAGGATTCGTACTTTGCAGTGAAGAGTTTAATTTTCACTTGTGCCTTGACTTTAGCCACCAATCAGATAACCTGCTTCTGGTTAAGTCTACCCGCCTAAAGTTTATTTTGCCCTCCCGGTCCCTAAACCCCAGTGCTTTGAAAAACTCTGCGCCATCATCCTGAACTATAGGGTGAATCCCTTTACAGAACATTATCAAGTGTTCGGCAGTTCGTTCTACCTCTCCACACGCACTGCATACTGTGTCTACCCCTTCGTATTTGGCCCGATATTTCTTGGTTTGCAGTACTCCCGTCCTGGCCTCAAAGAGTGGAGAACTACCCAGAGTATTATCATAGATCCTTTCCTTAGCAATTTCCTGCTTAAAAGTTCGATAGATCTCTAGTGCGGACTTCTTAATTATGCCCATTCTCCACATGTCAGTCTCCGTTTCCTTCACTTTCTTCTTAACCGATAGTTCTTTTTGGTTTGGCCACCTGCTGTTTTCTAAGTATTTACCAGTCAACTTCCTGGTTCGCTTCCTCCATTTTTTATCGACATTCTTCATGTACAAGTAGCTGAAAACCTTCCTAGCCCAGCGCTCTTCCCCCATTTCTCTCAATCGTTTCTCAAATTTTATCTTGCTGCTAGCTTCCCGGCCCTCAAATGATGTCCATCCCGTATCACCTTGTACTCCCTGATTTGGTGTATTCCCGTGAGCTCCTAAAGCAAGCCTACCTATTCCACGTTGCCTAATTTTTAATCTTGCTTGAACGTCTGATCTCATGCACAAGATCGCATTGCCGAACGTCAGCCCAGGAACCATGACACCTTTCCATATTCCTTTCACAACATCATACCTATCGTAATTCTACAGTGCCCTATTTTTAATGGCTGCTGCATTCCTGTTACCTTTAGTCGTCACGTATATTTCGTGTTCCCTCAAATACTCAGTCCCATTGCTTATCCATACGCCCAGATATTTGTATTTACCTGTTATCTCTAGCGTGACCTCCTGTATTCTAAGCTCACTAACTTCGTTGTCATTGAAAATGATGACTGCTGATTTTTCCTTACTGAATCTAAAATCTAACCTATCTCCCTCATTACCACAGATGTCCATCAATTTCTGCAAATCTTCCTTGTTGTTGGCCATTAGCACTATTAGCATTAGCGTTAGAGTGCCTCGAGAGCGCCATCTGGCAGTTATCTTCAAAAACGAAGGAAGGCGTGCGCACCCGAGGAGAAAGATGCGTTCCATTCTCGGAGGCGATACGATGTAGAACGTAAAGTGACGGGCAGTTGCCACCAGCGTGTCGTTTCAGTAAAGCGCTGGTAACACTTGCCTTTTAGGGACGAAGCTCCATAAAGCGGCAACCAGTCATCCCTCGTCGTAGTCGTAGTCAGTAACCAGTCTTTATGCTTTGACCTGCAAGGTGGTGCCGGTGGTAGATTTCTCCTGTGCGTTGTTGAACAGTAAGAAATTCGCTGCATGCGTGTAACTAAAAGCCAAAATATTCTGTCTCTCATTCCCAATTACCAGAAATTGGAATGTACATTCAGCACTACCTAAGAAAAAAGGGTTGCTAGGTTATACTCGCTGGGCGTAACCTCATTGGTTTTTGAAAGGTTTAGCGAGGATTGGGCCACAGGAATATGAAGACAGTGAACTAGTATACACCATGAACTCAAGGTGGCTGAAGGTGGGAAGTAGACAGCAAGCGCAAGCCGTAAGAAAGTGTGCGTGTGCCACCTCTCGTTTAGTCCGCTGGATGGCGGTGCTTCCATATGTGAAATATATGATGAAAAGATGCAAGATGATGGTATTTGGATTGCTGACTAGATGGACGAACGGACACAAAGACGGATGCATAGAGGGATGCGCGGATGGCTGCACGGACGGATGGACGCATGAATGGACGCAGGGGCGGATGAATGGACGAACGTAGGGGCGGACGCAGGATGGAGGTGCAGATGCATGAACAATGCACGCAGGGGCAGGCAGATGGATGCATGGACGGTCACACAGACGGACGCTTGGACGGGCGGAAGCAAGAACGAATGGACGGACGGACACTTCGCCCCTCTCTATCATTCACCACGTTGATATACTGCCGTCTTTTTTTAATAGAGCACCACGTGTCACTGTAAGCGCAGCGTGTTTAGCGCTATGGTCTTTAGAGTTACTTGTACGTGCCTTCTTTAGTATAAAGGCACACATGCAAAACATCGACGTGTTGTTATGGTACCTTAAATATGCGCAGTGATGGTTTTTTAATTGAAAATTGCACACATATGAACGCCGAAGCTTGAGCAATATTGGTGGGCGTTGCGATGGGGTCGACCGTATGAACTATCGTTAAGGGTGGACAAACAGACAAATGTGCAGACAGCAGACCAAAGTTTTTTCTTCGAAAGTTCCCAAGAAATACTATCGTATTTAGAAAGGGACAACTGTGAGGAATGCTGTTTGTCTATTTATTGTAAGCTGAGGCACACCGATTCTTCCTCGCCGCGAGTGCTGCAATTACTTTTTAACCATGCTGCCGAATATTTCGAGAAATTGGAAACGTGTTTTTACATAGACATGACAGAAAAAAGCTTCTAATAATAATATTTACACAGTCACAATAACCGGTGTAGAAACAACGAAGAAGGCGAGACCAAGAACCATCTACGGTCCTATACTTCATTCTTTATATATGCGGCACAAAACATTGCCCTCTTCTGGAGAAAGCACCTACTTGGTGCAGCCGTAGAAATACGGTATAGTGGAAATGGTCCCTCAACACATGTGTTGGTGGAGTCCAGTGTACGATAAGGCCTCAGACAGACAACGTGAACAATGTCGGTACGAAGCTTAGTCGATAAGGAGGAAGACAGTGGCTCAATTTCAAACCTGAAATCAGTCAATTCATGGCGCACATGGTAATGTCGGCTGTACGGGAATAGAGCTTCTGAGAAAGCTTAATGCGGCGTGCTGGAAACCACAGGAGGAGAAAAGATCCAAGAACAAAGTGGGCATTTAGACGACGGTGGTTGTAACAAGATTGTTGTAACGCTTGCGAGTCAGTTTGCTGAACATGCGCAAGTTGATATGCATTGTCGGCGTGCATTATTGAGCGCAATCACTAGGTAGGTACGCAAACAAAGGCAACGTTAAATTTTGGCCAATACAATAAGAAAGGCAGATAGCTGGACGTCTCATACCACTATGTGTTATAGACGAACGTGGCTAAAGGCAACGCTGCATCCCAATCCTGTTTATTCGAGAACACGTACATCGCCATCATGTCTGTAATGGTTGAGTTCATCCCCTTCGTCATGTCATTCGTCTGGGGACAGTAGGCTATAGTTGGCTTATGTTTGGGATTTACAAAACTTTCTTAAATATAGCAATGGGCAAATACTGTGTGCAGACTGTGAGGCTCCGAAACTTGAGAAATAACGAAGTGGTGGAAAATTGAAACAAAGTACCATTCTCAAGAAACGCATCTGGACAAAGACTGGGATCGTCTGAAGATTTTACCGCCCCTTTACATTTCAGTACCAGTATTTTTTTCCTATGTTGCAAGGCAATATCGTCAGAAAGCTTGTTTTACGAAATTTCGAAGTCGGAGTTGGTGCCGGTATTGTTATAGGCTAGCGGAAAACTCATGATCTTGTTTTTGCGGATAAAATGAAGATATATATATATATATATATATATATATATATATATATATATATATATATATATATATATATAAAGTAATCGAGACCTTTTCTTACATCATCACCATCGTCTTTATCATCAGCCTATTTTAAAAAAATAAATTAACATATTTTGTCACATCATCATCATCAGTCTGACTACGTTCACTGCGGAACAAAGGCCTCTCCCATGTTCCGTCGGTCAACTCGGTCGTGTACTTGCTGCCGCCAATATACACCCGCAAACTTCTTCATCTCATCTGCCCACCTAACCTTCTGTCTCTTCCTAACCGCTTGCCTTCTCTGGGAATCCAGTAAGTTACCCTTAATGACCAGCGGTTATCCTGTCTTCGCACAACATGCCCAGCCCATTTCCATTTCCTCTTCCTGATTTCAAATATGATATCCTTAACCCCGGTTTGTTCCCTTATCCACTCTGCTCTCTTTTTGTCTTCTAAGGTTACACCTACTATTTTACTTTTCACTGCTCGCTGCGTCATTATCAATTTAGGATAAACCCTCTTTGCTTGTCTCCAGGTCTCTGCTCCGTAGCTAAGTACCAGCAAGATGCAGCTGGTATATACCTTCCTTTGAGGGATAGTGGCAATCTACCTGTCATGGTTTGAGGGTGCTTACCAAGTGTGCTCCACCCCACTCTTACTGTTTTAGTTACTTCTATCCCGTGGTTCGGCTCCACGGTAATTACCTGTCCTTAGTAGATATAGTCTTTTGCAACTTCAAGTGCACTACTACCTATCTCGAGGCGCTGCTCTTTCTCGAGGTTGTTGTACATTACTTTCGGATCTGGACAGGCTGCTATTGGAGCCTGAACTTGGCAACGTTTAATGCTAGAACCTTATCTAGTGAAGCAAATCAAGCTGTACTATTTCGAAGTGCTAGAGGGTGTTAAATAGGATGTAATAGGGCTCAGTGAGGTTAGGAGGACAGATGAGGCCTATACGGTGCTACAGAATGGGCACGTCCTTTGCAATCGGAGCTTGACTGACAGAAGAGAACTAGGGGTGAGGTCCCTAATGCACAGAAACATAGCTGGCAACAGAGGAATGCTATAGCATTAATGAAAGGTTGGTAGGTATCGTAATTAAACTCAATCAGGGATACAAAATAAAGATGGTACTGGCTCACGCGTCTACATCCCGCCATGATGACGCGTCAGCTCAAAGCTTCTATGAAGACGTGGAATCGGCAATAAGTATGGTAGAAACACTGTTTACTATACTGATGGGAGACTTCAATGTAAAGGTACGGAAGAAGCAAGCTGGAGACCAGGCAGTAGGAGACTATGCATCGGTACTAGAAGTGCCACAGGGGAGCTACTTGTACGATTCGCAGAACGCAGTAAGTTAGGACTTTTGAGTACCTTCTACCGAAAACGACGGAACTGTAAGTGGACATGGAGGAGCTCTAATGGCGGATATAAGAACGAATTAGGCTTTATACTGAGTGCACACCTAGGCATCGTGCAGGATGTGGCATTGCTTGGCAAGGTACGATGCACTGACTATAGAATGGTACAGTCTAAAGTTCGCCCAGACTTGAAGAAGGAACGACAAAAACCTATACGCAAGAAGCCAATCAATTAGCTAGCACTGAGACGAAAAGTACAGGGATTCAGTCTCACTTAAGAACAGGAACTCGCCTCTCATCGAGAAAACCTACCTTAGCATAGACGCAACGATTGATAATCTGACGAGTATTATTACGGAGTGTGCAGTGGAAGTTAGAGGTACTGTACTTAGGACACTGGCAAGCTGCCCCAGGAAACGAAGATCATTAAGAACCGTCAAAGCATAAAGTCCTCAAGTGCAACAGACAAAATAGAGTGGGTAGAGCTTTCGAAGTTGATTAATAAGCGTAAGGTATCCGATGTAAGAACGTATACCATGGAAAGAATTGAACACGCTCTGAAGAATGGAGGAAGTGTCCAAGCAGTGAAGAGGAAACTTCGGATAGGGAAAAATCAGATGTTTGCATTTAGAGACGAGGAAGGAAAATTATTTACCAATATGAATAGGATAGTTAAAATAACAGAGGTGTTTTACAGAGATCTGTACAGTAGCCAGGACAACTAGGACCTCAATATAAGAAGCAGCAGTAACCCAGGCGACACCCCACCAGTATGATAGACTAAGTCAGAAAAGCCTTGGAGAACATGCAAAAAGAAAAAGCTTCAGGTGAGGATCAGGTAACATCAGATCTGCCGAAATATGGAAGACAGATTGAGTTACAAAAACTAGCGACGCTGTTTACGAGGTGTCTTCTGACAGCAAGAGTACCAGAATATTGGAAGAATGCTAACATCATCTTAATACAGAAGACAGGAGATGACAATGACTTGAATAATCATAGGCCGATCAGCCTGCTTTCCCTTGTATACAAGTTATTTACAAAAGTTGTTGCTAACAGAATTAAGACAACTTTAGAAGTCAAACAACCAGAAGAAGAAGCAGAATTTGGAACAGGATACTCAACAATCTTTTGTTACACTGGAACCTAAACACAACCCACCTGCGTGGTAAGCAGGTGTTTTGCGGCAGAGCGATGCTATTTCTTGAAACGCTATGGAAGAAACAAATCACAGCATATCGACGAGGTGAATGATGACGAGAGGGGCGAAGCACGCGGACGCATGGGTGGATGCACGTATGGACGCACAGACGTACGAATGAACAGACGCATGGACGAACGCAGGGATGGATGGATGGAAGCACGGACGGATGCATGGACGGATGCTTGGGTGGATGCACAGATGAACGGAAGCATGGACGGACGCTCAGATGGACGGATGGACGCGTGGACGTGTGGATGGACGGACGGATGCACGAATGGACGGACGGACATGTGGACGTGTGGATGGACAGATGGACGCTTGAATGAACGGATGAATGGAAGCAAGAATTATTGGGCAGATAGAAGCGCGGACAAACTGATGGACTTTTTGCCCCATGTATCATCATTCACTATACGAATATGCTGTGATTTTTGTTATTTATCATGCTACAAGTAACGACCTCTAGTATCGTGCCATTTGTATTTGTTCAGCGCGTATGCATTTCCCTATATCTACAAGTACCGCCCTCTACGGCAGGTTCAAGAAATAACGAGAGGTGGCTACATACGATTAGACGGGACGCTCAGCCTACGCCTAAAGAGCTTCGCGCGAAGAAAAATCATATGAGTGTGATGCACTAGGAGGAGTCTTCTTAACGGATGTAATATTGCATGGCAGAACCATACAATCACGTGATTTGTTCCACTAGTGCTTGTTATAGAGGTCCTCCAATTACAGAACGTTCAGAGATATTTAAACAATTTCAGCAGCAAAAGCAACAACAGTGAGCAGGTACGTTGTCTCAAAGTCACTTATAGACGCGTAGTGGGCGGGCTCGTAGCCAAGGAAGGTGCCGTAGACCCCGTCCTCTTCCCGGAAGCTCAGATGAAAGGGGGTGCTTTACTGAGAGCGGATAATAAAAAGTAGGTGTTTTTAACCTTCATAATGTGCCCATGGCTGCCCCCTTCTGCTTTCCCCAAAAATTTTTTTTGGCTGCTCGCCTGGTGGTGGGCCTTCGGTGAATCGGTAAAGAAAAAAATGTGGTCTATAGAGTACTTAACAGCTGTACCCAACAGGTGTACTTGCAGAACTCATTTTCATATACTACTTTGAAAACGCAAACCAAATCGCGTGCATCCCATCGCAAGGGAATGTAGCTCCACAATAGCGGCAGTATTTCCAATATGAAATATATAAGTCTCTCTTTGTTATTCTACGTGAAGGTACTTGAGAAAACACACAGCACACAACAGCAAGACAGTTGTATTTATTTTCGTTACAGAATTATGAACGCCCGAGAAAGTCCAGCATTTTTACGTGTACCTCAAACACTAAATGGCGTCTGCGTCTAAACGCTGATGGTGCATCTCCGTCACTTTCGACAACGTTACTGAACACGCGCCAAAACGACCTAGCTCGCGTAGACCTACATACACAGAAGCTCCGCCCCCGTAACTTTCCCTTCAATGCCAAAAGTTGTCGCCGTGCATAGTACGCAGCGGCGAAAGTCCTAATGCCTAACAATTTGCATAAAAGTTTTAACAAACAAGAACACTTTTCCGTGTCATTGCAGTTCCAACTACAGAAATATAGCGCACGCCCTATGAACACAAAGCTCTGCCTGGTTCCTCTTGCGGGAGCCTTCAGATATTGAGTTTATCACCAAAAATGCCCATATTGAGAGTGGTTGATCAGTTCGTCGTTAAAAGCTTTGAACTCCTCACAGTGAAGCAGTGAAATACTTATCGACCATGCCTACTTTGCATTCAGCCCTTTCGCAAACGGTGTTCTCTTCTAGAGGTGCGTTCCCCAAGAATGTCTTAGTATTACACAACAACACAGCAACATTACATGGCCTCGCAGTGACGGCGGACAGAATACAGCTGCACCGAAGATTCGTCAACAACGGTGAAATGGTCTACGATGTGGCCCTCCTAAAAGTAAGCACTTCATTTCTAGAGAGTAAGTTATTGCGGCAGTACCGACAGTATACCTGCATGTCGAAAAGTCCAAGTAGTTACAAGCGACGTTTAGACGTTACTTACTGAGAAAACGATCATCAGTCGTTAAATACTTCCGAGTGCTGCAGGTCAAAATAACGCTGTAAGAATTTACAGAAAATGACATGGCAGAGTTCCCCTCTGGTTTCAGGATTGGTCCTACTGGTGATGGGGCAGTTAGCCACAAGCGTATATAGCAAAATATTTCTTGCTGTCGCAAGAACCGTCGTTCGAGCTAACGAGTGGTCGTGGTAGGTTTAAATGAGCTGCTATGAGCCTACGCTGAACTAATACAAAAATTTATTAAATATATTGCAGCTATAGGCGTTCCAGCGGCGTTGCCTAACCTGGCAGCACCACTACACGACATCGTGAATTGCAAGTCCTAGTGGCGGCCTCTTACACTGTAAAACCACAACTAAGTTTCGGCTCATGAATATCAGCATACATTGAAACCACAACATGTGGAAGCCTTCGCAATGGTATAGTGCATGCCGTGCTGTTATCACCACTGGCCGGTGCGCACATCTTGTACGGCAGTTTCGCGCATATATGCATGCCTGCACGTGGTGATAAGTGTACGGCGCACACCATACCACCAGGAAGGCTTGCCGGTGTTCGGGTTTCATTTGAGGCCATCAGTATGTACATACACAACCGCATTCACTGGTAGCTGTATGTGGCGCTTTGATTTGACTTCTTACCCTTACTGCGGTAATGATGTGGCATTATGGAACGAAGTCTCTTGCAACAAAAGAACCAGCTCAACCCCAGATTACCACTAAATATCGGGAAAATATGAAGTTTAGTACTTCGTCCTATGGCTTTTCGATCACGCCACTGTGAAGTCTTTAGGCTGAGTTTCATGTTTTTCGCGGACGTCAACATGTCGGCGCCAAACTCAGCAGTGTCTTACACAACAATCCATCACTGTAGCACAGCGTGTATAAATTTCACGATCATACATTTTCTGTTTTTTTTACCCCACACCTTTCTACTCACGGCATCTTTTGTCCTGAGTGCCCTATCTTATGTTCAGCAACATCTATACGCAATTCAGACGGGTGAAATCGGGTACCTCAGTACAGAAAATTTCCTTTCACACTCTTTAACAAAGAAGAGAAGGGATATTAGAATTCAGGTCGACAATCTACGACATATATGAAACAAGCCATAGTGAAGAGCTGCAGAAATGCGGACCATTTACAGTTCCTTAACATGCGCCTAAACAAATGTAAATGATCCTTTAGCATTTAGCCTCCGTGCAAAGCGACCATTATGTTCAGGGAGTGATCCTCTCATTTTACGGTCAGCTGCTCGCATCACTGACTTAATCTTAGTATATAGAAAGTAATCACGAGAGTAATGTTCACTTAGGTAAAAAAACTGTTATCAATTGAAGGCTCAACAGACAAGCTCTGAATTTCTGAATCTTGAGACTAAACCTTATGGGGCGAATTGATCAGGTGCCCATCTCGTAATAAGATCACTTACTACGTGGCGCCACAGCAAGCAATAAGAGTGTTCCACACTCGCCACAGTGGCATCAAGTGGCTGTTACTGAAGCTCCGCCGTTTCATTGCTTGTATATACACCGCACAAAATGAGTGGAGGAATGGCCGCCACCGCTGCTCAGTGGTAGAGCATCAAGCACGTCATTTGAAGGTCTCAAGTTCTGATTAGGCGGGTGGGACATTATCTTTCCGTCTACCTTGACGTCTTCGCATTCACATTACAATTACTGCTATTAACAATCCCTATTGTTCTCCTACGATAACTTCCTCTAGGTTTTCTTTATTATATTGTCTAACGAACAAAACGAGCCTTTGAATTTACAGTTCCGTTCGCTGCGTAATCGTGTGATACGAGTTTACAAACTGTCGGTCTCTCACCACGTGATTTCGCAGCTTTCACAGGATATAAAATTCACCACAATTATGAAACCGGTGTGCCTACCCACAAGCGATATTGACGTTGCTGGAAAGACACTCCAGGTTGCCGGATGGGGACGAACAGAATGTAAGTAAATTTGCAAGATTGCATATATGTCTAGCCTCGTGAGTTGTCGGTAAGGAACTTCTAGGAAAAATAGCAACACGAAGTTGTTTCGACGGCTGCAACCGGGGACACAGCAAATCTTTTCAGTAATAAGGAAGTGTGATAGATAGATGTGTGGGGTTTGACGTCCTCAAACCACCATATGATTTTGAGAGCTGCCGTAGTGGAGGGCTTCGGAAATTTTGACCAGCTGGGCTTCTTTAACGTGCACCCAAATCTGAGCACAAGGGCCTACAACATTTCCACCTCCGTCGGGAATGCAGCCGCCACAGCCGGGATTTGATCCTACGACTTGCGATTCAGCAGCCAAGTACCTTAGCCACCAGACCACCATGGTTGGGCAATAAAAGAAGGTGGGGTAGCTGGTTTTGCTGCATACTGAAGCATTAGCGGACACACGTGAGGACATAGACGATCTTGCGCTGGTCTTAGTGACCCTTTGTTTGTGTCCTCGTGTGCGCGTGCTAAAGTTTTAGTAAGCAGTGGAGTAAGAAAATAATGGTTCCCAATAAAATCAATAGTCTAAAGTTCACAGCATGTTTAACTTCGTTCTTTCCATTGTAACATGATTCCCTTAAACATAAGAAGCAGACCTTTTACGTGCGCTTGCATCTTCCTTATTATATTCTGTGGTGTCGGATAGATTAATTTTGGACTGTGATATGGCTTCTCAGACTCTGGCGCCAGTCTTCCACTTTTTCGATGAGGTGAGAAACAACCAAGAAGTGATGTCGGTGAATCTAGAAGCAAATGTGTATGTTGTTCTGATTACTGACATTATTATGTTGTCCTAAGTTCCATCCTATGACAAGTGATTGGGATAAAGTTAGACGACGAAGCTGTTGCTGCTTGGATAAGTAGCTCTGTCTGCTTTTATCGTTTATTTTTGTTTATATTACGGCTCAGCACTGCTCAAGACGTCGGACGACTCGAAAAGGTACCTGCCGTATCGGCGACCGACGGGTGCTGCGCAGCCCGCCGCGTCGAAAGGTGCTAGAAGAAACGAGACAAGCATCAGGGAGAGCGCCGCCATGACCTCCCAAGGTGTGACACATGGTCAGAAGCACCACCTGGTTTGCGCAAGCATACCTGACTGCAAGCGACAACACAGCGTTGAATCAGAGGACGAATCAACTGTCGTCGGGGACCACCACAGGGCGAACCTCACAGATCAAGACTAGGACGAGGGTGGTTTCCGCCTTGTGCGACATCGCAAAGACAGGACGGTGGGTATTCCTTCGTTAATTGCTCCAACATCCGAAGGAGCTAACTTGAGGCAAGTGAATCCTATTCACCTATACTCGGAAATTGAAACGATTCTCGGTGGAGCCCCAGTTAAGAGCCGTTTCACAACACAGGGAGCCCTGCTCTTGGATATAGAGACAGAACACAGAGCTAATATGCTTCTAGAGACCAACACTATCTGCGGCCTTGCCATATCTGCCCGTGTACCACACAGCTACATGAAAAATACCTGCATTTTAAAAGGGGTCCCAAGATGGTACTCGGACGAAGGGATGTTAACCTACCTGAGACCTCAGGGACTATACCACTCAAGAAGAATCATACGACGAGTCCAAACCTCATCCACCGAAAGGGAATCAAGGCGCACTGACTCTGTAGTTCTCACATTCGCTCCCAATTCGGAACATCCAGTGAAGATCAACCTTGGCTTCACCAGACACGAGCTGGTAGACTACGTGGAGACGCCACCCCGCTGTTTTAAATGTCAGCGTTTTGGACATGTTGCTAAGCACTGTCGTGGGGAACAAAAGTGTAAGCGCTGTGGGGGCCTCATGACTTTAAGACGTGTACAAGTAAAGAAAAACTTGTTTGTGCAAACTGTGGCGGCGACCACCCAGCTAGCTACGGCCGATGTCCAGCACGAACAGCTGCGCAGCGAAGAAATAAGACGTTTGTCCTCGGCCCGAAGACTGTGAACGAACCATCGCTCACAAAGAAGACGTCAGGCGCGCCACAACATGGTGGTTGGGATAACGAGTACGCAGGAAATTTTCCGCGCCTAAATCCGACAAGAGCTGGTACTGAGTCAACGCAAGTGCTCAACGCTGGTGAGAAATGTATCACGAAAGAGTCCGCCAAGCGCACCTACGCTGATGCACTGAGCCCATCTCAAGTACCATCTGGAAGCCAACAGCAAGAAAACCTCGAGCACGTTATTCGCGCTCTGTTCACAGCACTACGTTCACACGTCACTAAGATTCCGGCGAGTTCAACGAAGGATATGTTGGAAGCAGTCATGGCTCTAGAGTCAGTGTTACTTTGCTCTGCTTCCACAAACACACAGTAGAATAATGGCACTGTCTCGCCCACCTGGTCTATTTCGTCCTTCAAAAGTGCCCTTAATAATGCGATGGAACGGCGCCGGTCTTCTAAAACGCCTGTGCGAACTCAACCTTTTCCTGCGTGACATTCCGATACCGATTCTAGCCCTCTCCGAAGCCGGTCTACCGAATGCAAGGACGCTCCCAGGGTACACCCGACACGGCAACCCGAGCATAACGTCGTTTGCAAATGGAAGCGCAATGATATACATAAGGCGGGAAATACCTCACGTCACCTTACCAGTGCAAGACCTCTGTTCCAACTCACTGGAAGTCGCTGCTGTACAAGTGTGACTGGGAAACCGAAAACTGAGTGTGGTATCGGTGTACATAAGCCCACGAAAAAAGGTCTCTATGAAGACTTTCCTACAGGATCTCTGCACTCTATGTCCCGCTCCTCGAATAATCTGTGGTGATTGTAACGCGCACCATCCACTCTGGGGAAATAAGAGTGTAGATTTTCGAAGCAAGGAACTTCTAGCAGCTGCAGATTCTACCGACTTATGTGTGACGAACGATGGTAAACCTACATTTTTTAGGCCACCAGATTCATGAAGTGCAATAGACCTTGTACTTCACTCCACGGACCTTCTGGTATCATCGACCACGGCTCCAGACAAGATGGACAGCGACCATTTCCTCATCTTCACCAATATGCTGAGATTTCGAACTGCAGGTCGACAATTCTGCAATGTAACACGCTGGGACACCTACAGAGAAGTGTTGGACAAATCCACTGGTGAGCTGTTCGCAAATATGTTGCAAAGCAAGCGATCAGCAACTTCATTGCTGAAACTGCCCGACCATTTTCCTGCTCCTGACTTGAAATTGAAGAACCTCTGCGCAGCACGTAGACGAGCGGAGCGGAAAATAATGAGAACAAAAGGAAATCCGTCAGCGAAAACCGAATATAACAGGATAAAAGCTGCGATTCGTCGCCATACAAAAATATTAAGACGAAATCAATGGGCCGCTTTCTGTGAGCGTTTTTTAAACGTTTACGCCCTTGACAAAGATATGGGCAGTAATAAATAGTCTTTCTGGGAAGATCCGAACACACAGGCCATTCGAAGCACTCGCTTTGAAACAAGGGATAGATTTGCAAACCCTTGCAGAGGATTTCCCAGACGTGTACATATCTGGTAGATCAGCAGGATCGGCGATTCCTCTGTCACCCCAGATTTTTCACACGATGGATACGCCATTCACCTTCCGGGAGCTGGATATGGCACTTAGCAAATTAAGAAGACGCTGTGCCGTGGGTCCCGATTTGATCAGCAATCAAGTGCTGACAAATCTACCATATGAGCGAAAAAGGGCCCTTTTGGACATATTTAATCATGTCTGGAGCACGGGAGAGATCCCATTTGTTTGGAAGACAGCATGGGTAATGCCAGTCCTAAAGTCCGGAAAGGATCCTGCGAGCCTCGCGTCATATCGACCGGTATCTCTTACATCATGCGTATCTAAGTTGATGGAAAGATTATTATGTACAAGATTAACTTGGTACCTTGAACAAGGAAGATGATGGCCACCGTGTATGACCGGATTTCGCCCACGACTGAGTGCCCAGGACAGTGTTTTGGACCTATTAGGCCACATCGAGCACCACCGAGTCAGCGGACTCTCGACACTCACCGTCTTTATGGACGTTGCCAAGGCATATGATTGTGTGCTTCGGGCAGGTATCGTGAACGGGCTCCAAGCCATGGGTGTGTCGGGAAATGCTCTTCGGTTCGTACATGATATTCTCAGAGACCGCTGTGTCCAAGTTAAGCTTGGATATGTACCGAGCGAAAAGAGACGCGTTTCCCTCGGCGTCCCACAAGGAAGTGTTCTATCTTCCTTGCTTTTTAACGCTGCCATGGCCAGGCTTCCGGACACTCTGCACTCAGCTCTGAAAGCAGTTAGAATATCCATCTACGCCGATGACGTCTGCATTTGGATCTCAGTGTACCAGCACAAACGTTTGGCCCGGATGGCACAGAGCGCTATTTCAATCATTTAGCGTCACTTGTTGGCACTTGGCTTATCTTCATCAGCGGAAAAGTCGGCCTTCATGCTCTTCCCGGGAGCGCGACGGAAGTCAACACGTCTGTCACTGAATATTCGAGGCCACTCAATTCGTTGTGCAACAAGTGTCCATTTCCTGGGCATTACCATCGACAACAAGCTATTATGTCGACGTGCGGTTGATGGTATAGTCACTGCATCAGTGCGAAAAATCAACTCTCTTCGTCGCATGGCAGGGGTCCGTTGGGGCAACAATCCTATATCCATGCTTAAATTGAATGATGCGCTTATAACAAGCCGCATTCTTTATCAGCTGCCTCTGATATCACCATCACCAAGCCAGTTCGAACGCCTAGAGGCAGTGCACAGAAAGGGTCTTCGCTTGGCGATGGGAGTCCCTCAGGCGGCTTCAAACACGAAGGTCACCAATGAAGCCGAGTCTCTTCTGCTCCGCCTTTTGGCGTCTCAGGCCTTATTGAAGCAGCTGTCAAGACTGGGCGAGTCTTTCGCAGGCATGGCGCTTCTCCGGCGGCTAAGAGCAAGACCTGGCTCACATTTCAACGCGACACTAAACACATTTCAATATTTAGGCTTGAAACTGCCTAAACGGTGCCCTATGGACCCGCTATGGTCTTTTGTGGATGTTGCGTGCAACTTCAGCGTACCCAATCTACCAGCGAAGCGCACCATTCCAGCCGCGGAAGCAAAATTGCTTGCTCTGGACCACTTGAGCACCACGTACCGCGGCCACCTACAAGTGTACACCGACGGATCAGTGTGTACATAGTCGGATAGCTGCGCAGCGGCTTTCTGCATACCCAGCCTGGGCGTGTCATGGTCGGGCCGCTTGGTTCGCGTGGTTTCGTCCTCAACGGTAGAAAGCGCTCCAATTACGGCGGCTTTGCGAAAACTGCGATCCTTTTCTGCACGAGATGTAGTGCTGACGGACTCCAATTCGGCGCTACAAAGACTGCATCGTGGCCTACCTCAAGAAAAGTTCACCAGGCAATCTCTGGCACTAATCAAACACCTAAATGGCAAGAGTCTTAATATAAAGTTCCAGTGGATCCCATCCCACGTTGGCATTGAGGGCAATGAAAAGGCTGATGCCCTTGCATGCGAAGCACGTACAGCGTTTCCAAAAGTAAGAACTCCCAAGACTTACCATAACAACAAAGATGTGATACGCAATCATTTCAAGGTGATCTACAAGTCTCCACACCAAGCATGTGTAATTCACGGATTTTCTCGTGAAGAAGCGACGCTGTTGTACCGCATTAGAACCGGCTCCACATACACCCCGGCCTGGTCATTCAAGACTGGGAGATACGCTTCCCCGTTCTGTGCCTTCTGTGGTGACATCGGGGATATTGAACATTTCATTTGGGTTTGCCCACAGTTTGATGCGCAAAGAGCAGCGATGATCCGCACCTTGCGAAAAGGCTGTCATAGGCACCGCACAGTTGATGACATCACCTTTCCTGAAGGACCGGCGGCAACTAGGAGGAACGTGCAACGAACTTTGTTGGTCTTCCTGCGAGAAACTAGGCTGTCTGACACGTGGTGATATTTTCCAAAATCAGGAGATGCTCAGGCGGAACAATTGCCGGCCATGAGGGCCAGGCTAACTCCACCTGCTGCAACAGCACCACCAACCCCACCACCACCTGAGATAAAGTTAACGTAGTCGAAAAAGCTGCCAGCAGACGGCGTGACCTGGAGATTAACGTTGGCACACTCTCTTCTCACAAGTTGCAAAGCGAGATCAATGACCCCATAAGGCACCCCTTTTTGTTGTTTCACACGCGCTCTAGAGAGTCAAGTTCGAGAACTATGCCAGCACTGCCAGCTGCTCCGACACACCTCGACTAAAGTTATAGGTGTATGTGGGCTTGAGAGAGAACAAAACTGCCCACAAAACTTGACCGAAGAAGATTCGTGGTTTTAGGCACACAATAAAGGAGCATATATATTGAAAGAGAGCTTGTCTGACAATATGAAAGCAGTTGTAACTTTTAAAAACACCTTTCGGAGCTTTGAAGTCGAAGCTGATAGAGACCCAGCTGGAACTGAGTCGACGCAGCTGTCACAGGCGGCGTGGTGAAATCTTCGAATCACCTTTTCTATCCTATAAATAAATATATAGATTACAAAAAGAAGCTGTACTATCGCAAATTTGTGCTAGACCTTGTAATTGACCATCCATTTTCAGGCGTTACTTTTCTATAAAATTTAGGTTGGTCCCAACATGTGAACGATGTAAGAATGAAGGTAGCGTGGTTAATTGGCATGTTGAACAACTTACGTAATTTATTAACAACTAAGCCAAAAAGGAAATTGTATTTTTAAATAGTCCATTCACAATTTAGGTATTGTTTGTTATTGTGGAAAATAGTAGTTAGAGCCGATAAAGAAAGTCTTTTTACATTACAGAGAAAGGCAGTAAAACTACTTCACTCGGGATATAAAATAGACTCATCAGAGCTCATGTGAAAGAATGACATTCCACAATTCCACTTTATTTAAAAGTCGAAACTCTCCATGTGCATATATTGGGAAGCATTGGGAGAGTGAGGCTTATTCAGCCGTCACTACCTAAACAGGAACACCGGTGATGACCTATGTAGGACACGCATAGTTCATGAGATAACGCCTATATTTATGCTATGCAGGCAATTGATTACCAAGTCATGAAATTATGTAATGAGCACCCTTAAATAATGGACTTGGCACGATCATGCACCAAATCTAAACATTTTAAAATAAGAACTGATTGATTGATATGTAAGGCTTATTGTCCCAAAAGCACCATAAGATTATGAGACGCCATGGTGGAGAGCTCCGGAAATTTCGACCACCTACACACAGTAAAACATTTTACATCCAAAAGGGTGTAAAAAGGGTGCTTTTACGAGAAAGCACCTTTTGCAACACCCTTTAACACCCATAAAGAGCCGATTGAAAAAAAGCACCCATTTGTTTGGGTGCTTGCCTCGATAGCACCCTAAAATAGGCTCTAAGGGTGCTTTTGTGCCTGAGAAGGGTGTAGGTGACGATTCATCAGATGAAATACTCAGCATAAGAAGAACACATAGTTAAAATATTTCAGATTTTACGTCTCAAAAACCTCGATATGATTATGAGGGTCGTCGTACTGGAAAGCTCTAGAGATTTTGACCAATTGGTGTTCTTTAAAGGGCGCTGATATCGCACAGTGCAAAGGCTTCTCCCTTTTTGCCTCCATCTTAATTCGACTGCCACAGCCGGCATCGAACCCGCGACCTTCGGATTGGCGGCCGAGCAGCGCAGCTACTGCAAGAATATGTGGACCTTGTGTTAAATGATGGTTTAATTGACTTAGAATGTGTGAAGGTGCACTCCGAATACAGCAGAATGCCAGCAGAAGCAAATTGCGTTTCATATATAATGGCAATCACCTGCAATCCACGTTACGAAAGCTCACCTTAGCGTTGGTTATAAGCTACATGTTTGCTATGAATTATATAGACACAAATAATGTTCGCCCGAGTATGGGTGTGTGTGCGTGAGCCTGCGCATGTGTTCGCGTGAAAGCGCGATTGTGTGTACACCCGTGCATGTGTGCGTGCGCGTGTATGTGCGAGTCCGTGCTTGTGTTAAGCGTGCCTGTGCACATGTGTACGCCCATGCATGGGTGCGTTTACGGTCGCGTGTGTGTGTTGCCGTATGTGTGTATACGTGTATGTGTGTGCGCCTGTGAATAAGTATGTGTGTGTATTAGCACGTGCACCTTCGAATTTCGTGTGTGTGTGTGTGTGTGTGTGCGGGGGGGGCACTGCTTCTGTTTAAGGTCCCACACCTGTTCAGACTGGGAGTCTATATGGGAGGTGGCTTAAGAAATGGGGGTGGTCAACGCACTGTACATGGTCTATTCAGTACATGGAAAACAGCTGCACATTTTCGTACCTCATCGTTGCTTACGAACTTGCTGTGGTAGCTGATTAGGTCCGCTAAGGCGTTTCTACGCTCGAAAACGTGGGTTATGACCAATTCACACGGAAAGCTGTCACTGCACGTATGCACAACCATCGTTCATATTACCAACGTTTAACAAGAACGTGCCCTTCCTTTGCTACAGGTGCTTAGATAGCTCATTGGGCAACCATATGGAATTATGTGCTGATAATGTGGTCAGCAAAAAGTTTTTTATAACAACCTTGGCACGCTTCGTGGTGCGTGACAAGCCTTCTAAACATTCGCGACTGTGGATTAATTTGTTCCAGCTCCGACTACGAATTGAGTGTTTGCGGCATCATACGTGGAATTGCCAGACACAGAAAACGCGAAAAGAAATTCCTCTGGAAAAAGGTGTAGCGATGCTTTCCCGCTAATGCCACCGAGGACGAAATAATAATTGTTTCTGGCCATCCTATGGTGCACTTTCTTATCCTCAAGTTTTGCTTCACTATTTTTTGCCCACTGCAATCGCATTCCGTCGAAATACTCAAAGACCCCGAGGCTGGTAAATAATCTGCGTCGCTGTGCGGCTAGCTGGAAGGAGAGTTGCAATTTACAAGGAGTCATTATTGAAGCGCAATTCGATTGCCTTCCGCGTCGAACCGCCGTCCGCCGTATGCGCCATAGCGTTTGCCTTTCGGCGCCGTCCTGGCACGTTTCCCGCTCCTGCCCCCCCCCCTCCCGCTCACCCGGCCAGCGTGGCCCCCACAACTGCGGCGTAGATAAGCGAATAGTTGCGTCACCGAACTCCTGCGTTGACAGCTGCGGCGCCGCCGCCAGTGCCTCCTCCTTGTCTCTCTCAACGTTGCTCTCTCTGTCTCATCGGTCTTTCAAATGCGTTGCGTTGGTCTGGGGTCTTGGTCGCTGTGCCAGTCCTAGCGAACAGGCGCATATTCAATGGTGGTCACGCATGACACCGTGTTCGAAGTGACGCTAGAATTAAAGAATATTCAAGGAGCGGCGGACATGGACAACGTGGGCCTGCTAACGGTGAGTGTACTCTTTTCGTAGGTAGTAATCAAACAGCGCTAGCTAGGCGCCTGCAGCAGCTCTGCCGAAGTAGGCTGCCAGCCATTTACAACAGCTTGCGTTCGCGGGCCTGTTGCAGATGCCCGAATAAACGTGTGACTTAACGAGTTCACACTGCTATGCGCGATGTTGTGTAAGTGTCTGCATCACTCATACAGTGAATGATGTGATCACTAAACAAGGTTCGGGATGATTTGCTGATCGCACATTGTCTCTACACTGCTCAAAGTGAGTGATAATGTTTTAAGATGGGCTTTAGGCTACATCGTAATAACATTACTATTAATTCTCAAATGTGCAACGTGCTTCTGTAGGTGTAAGCCTAAAAAAGAAAGAAAAAGGAAAAATTATGTACAGAGGCGCACTCTACGAAATGGCTTTTTTTGCTTAAAGATGGTATAGTTGGAGGTTCTGATATGCCGCGATGCTCCCAGCACGTGCTCCTAGGTCTTTTAAGCTACTTAGGACAAGTGTCACCAGCAACAGAGAAAGATCTAGCAGACTTCCAAAGGCGCGTTGTTGTGGCCATCGCCGTGCGTTGTTTTCTCTCGTTTCTGTTTGCTGTTTTCGTGCTTTGCTTTCATCTGCGATAACGTTCGGCGTTATAACAGAATCGAGAGAGTATACGTGACTATGGGAGCTATGTGCGGTAGCTCTAGCATAAGCCATGGCTGCTGCAACGTAGACGGCGTCCGCGCGTGTTGGTGTCGTTCGAGCGCTCCTACTTGCTTGATTGTGTTTAACTGAGTATTTAGGCACGGGTTACGTTTGTAAATCCCGTGGTCAATATTCGCTAATAGCGTGCACCTGATTGCCATCAGAGGATGGGCTTGGTTGTCTAAATATACCACACCCTTTTTCGGAAAGCAAGCTTTGAAGAATTTATTTTAAAGAAATACTTTCATACGTGCTAGGCAGTGCCTATTGCAGGCCCGCAACTCTTTAAAAACTGGACGAGCGATCACATCTTTTATCAAATTACAATGAAGTAAGATGATTCATATATAGATGACAAATTTCTGTGCTAGATTAGGTGCACAAAATACATGTTCGCAGCCCTACGTCTAGAAAGCAGGCAACAAGGAAGCACAGCGTCAAATTTGGATTAGAGTCCATTGACGCAGCGTCTTGTGAGGGTAGAAAAAACGAGAAAATTATTCATTTTTGATGCCCTTATAGAGGCAGTCAGATTGGCAATAATTGCTGAATTGTAACAATTCCTCAGATTGTTAGAGGCGTGATTAAAGTCAGTAAAACATTTACTTTTTTTTGCAGACCTCTTCGCTAGTGCCACGCCCAAGATAATTTGTTCTCATGTAAAAGAGAAATCAGAGATGTCTTCACTGTTTGTACATGAAGAGGTAAGGTTCTCGTGCGTTTTGATTAATGCTACATGTTCTGAAAGTTGTATTCAGGAATTGTTTTTCACACTTTCTCACTCCTTAGAAGGAATTCGATTCTTAGGTGAGTTTAGGCTTTCGTAAGTGCCATTTTTGTGCTGTAGTCTCACACTTCACCTCATTTCGGGAATTCGCTGTATGCTGTAAATGTCTTATCTTTATCATACGTGCCAGAACAGCACGAACATCCTTTTAGGAGAAGTCATATTTGCTCTTATTACAGGATGAGAGGGTGCCGCTGACGTGCTGCGTAGTCTACCCGGGCCCCAGCCTATAGCAAGCCTAGTTCCTGAACCTCCACAGGGATAACCGAAAAATCTTCCTTGTCAGTAAAGACAAAAAAGGAGTGACAGCACTGATGAGCTGATTTTTTTTTTTATTTTCAACATTGTCTACGGCCGCAAGGCCTTTAACAACCACCGTGATTGAGCGGCTTTTTTTCGGTGTGAGTTTGGAGTTTATCAAAGAAGTTGTTCAGGCAGTACGACGCTGAAAATTTTAGTGTCACAATGCCTGAACAACGTTTTCTAGTATGGTCATGGTAGATGAACAAATATTGTAGTTTGTGTAAGTTATTTTGCTTAAATATAGCTTGACTATTCCATGCCAAATGTCCCAGCCACTTTGGCGACCATCCGAATTGTATTTGAAAAAAAAATGTGCTGAATTTTTCAGTTGAAAACATTGAACTGCTAGAATACTTCAGCGAGAAAAAACGTTTTGTTCATGTGGCTGGCTTATAACTTCCGGAATAATGTCGTCTGTGTGCTGTTTGTGGAAAATTTCCTTTGAAAACTACTGCTCATTTTTTTAAAGCGAATTCGGTCTACCTGTTACGTAAATGTGCTTCTGTAAGGTATTTGAAGCTCAATAATATTAGTGCAATCTTTTTGCCACATTCGCTTCCAAGAATATCGCCAAAATGTGTTATGTTTGCATTTTTTATTGCAATATAGCACTTTGTATGAATATCTGAGCTTGAATACTTACTCCACAAAAGGTATAATTTGAAGAAAAAATATTTTTAGACCTCTCAAGCTGCTGAAATATACGAGAAAATATCATGAATTTCGCAAAATCGTGATTTTCGTCCGTAATGAGATGCAATTTGCTTTATGTTGTGATACAATGAAAACTCGTCAATATACCTAAATTGTAATAAAAAGAAATTCTTTCTATATAAAAAGCTTATCGCAAAAAGGACAGGAAAAAGCACTGTCAACTGAATTTCATTGAAGGTGCAACGAGCGTTTTTAAACTGAGCACAAGAACAGGGCTCATCTGCAACAACACACGTGTGGCCATGACAAAATAAATTTAACCAAAAAAAGAATACTCTTTTTCGGAAAAGTTAAGTGAAGGTGTACTGATGCATTGATCCTTGGCCTTCCTGATAAAGAGTTCAAAATTTTCTCATTTTTTCTGGTTACTCTTTTTTTAAAAAACCGTGTTTTATGAAACCTAGGACTACACTTACATTCTTTACGGTGTCTGGCCATGAAACTACTATAGCCCTTGTTAATATTTAAAGCATGCTGTCTTGCTTGATCATTGAAACATTGCCCGGTTTGTCCTATATTTACTTTTCCACATGTTAACGGTATCTCATACACATTAGATTGGCATTCAGTAAACCTATTCTAGTGACGAATGGTGCAAGATTGACTATTCCTGTTGCTGTAAAGACATGCACATTTGAAAGCTTGCAAGGGGTGGAAAACAACAATGTCATATCTGCTGGCTGTTTTCCTAAAATTGAGAGACACCTTAAGTACGTAGTACCGTGTAACATGCAAAGGTCATTGGTCATTCTCTTTTTTTTGGTCCTGTTTCCTTTAACGTTACTTTCTCTAGGAGGGTTTCGCAAACAAGTGTGATGATGCTCTTGGGGTATTGGCTGGTGCTATCAGCCCAGGAGTGCTAAGAATGTTCTGCCTTTTGATAGTGGGCATTCAAAATTAGTAGAAAGAGGAATTGATACCACATGTATTCAGGCCACCCTTCAGAAGCCATGTTAGCACAAGGGTGAGGTCAGGCTTAAAAACCAGAATAAAAGACTAAAAGATGCTGGATATCCCAACAGAATAATCACACCTTTTTGCGAAACCCTCCTGCAGAAAGTAAAGTTATAGAAGACAGGACCAACAAGAAACAATGACCAAAACCTTTGCATGCTATACCACATCACGTGTCTCAATATTTAAAAAAATAGCCAGCAGATATGATATTAACGTGTTGTTCTCCACCCCTTGCGAGCTATCAAAAGTGTGTGTGCTAAACAGCAACAGGAATAGTCAATCTTGCCCCATTCGTCACGAGAATAGGTTTACTTAATGCCAATTTAACGTTTGTAGAAGTATTTTTTATCAGGTAAACCAATGATCACTGCATCAATACACGTTCACTAATCCTTTCGGAGATGGAGTATTCTTTTCACAGTTAAGTATATTTTGTAGTGCTCAAACGTGTCGCCGCGCATGAACACAGTTCTTGTACTCCGTATAAAAGCGCTCGTAGCACATTCATTAAATTTAGTTGACAGTCGGTGCTCTTTCCTGTCCTTTCTGTCTCTTTCTAAAGTTGTCGCGCTGTGACTAGCACACAACCACGATGAACCAGCTCGCCCAAATTAAGCTCTTGTTACGTAACACGTAGACCGAGTTTCGTATAGAAAGAAGGAGCGGTGATTTTAAAATGAAATTTTTCACATAGAACACCTAGACGGCATTCCAGGAAGTTCAGAAGACAGCCACGTGACCAAATATTTTTCCTCTTTTAAATATTCTGGAAGTTAACTATTTTCAATGCAGCACGAGTTTTTCGAATACATTTGAGATGGTTGCCAAAATGGCTCAGACATTTGGCATAAAGTGACCCACCTGTGTCATTAGCCATTATTACGCATTACTTCTTTTGTTTTTTGTGTGTCCTGACTCAGTTTCGTGTTCGTTTTTAGCTTATATTGTTTCTGATGATCGTATTGGTTTCTTAAGTATTCGATAAAGTTATATGTGCGAAAACCCGTATATGTTTGCATGTACATCATTTCTCATAACCAATTGTTATACATCCAGGAATACAGAGCTCAAACCACTGTGATTGTATACATTTGAAAACACTATCCATATATATTCGTGTTCACCACTTCTTGCAACGATTGTGTACATGAAGGCGTGAATAGTGAAATCATGGTGATTGTATATATTTAAAACAATTATAAGTATACATTTGCCTGTATTTCATTCCTATTAACCGATGGTGTACACGAAGGTGTATTAAACTGGAAACCACTGGGATTGTAGATACTTGAAAGAATTCTAGGGATATAATAGCGTGTATTTCATTTGTAGTCTCTATGTACTTGAAGCAGTATACTAAACTGAAACCAGTGTAACTGTATGTTGCTAAATTGTCAATAAAGTGAAACTGAAAAAGTATAATAAACATTGCAGGTGTTGCATGTGTAGTGTACGTATATCTTGTGAAAAAGTTGTATGGCAGAAGAAAAGTTATTGTTTAATTTGCCTAATAAATAAATGCAATATGCAAGGGCAGCAAGGCTTCATTTTCTGTAACGAGCATTATGCATACACTGTGAAGTATATATAGATCCAGCACAAGTTCATGCACGATTGTACATGTTTATATTTTTGCCCACACGCAATGAATGGAGCGCGACAGTTGGCGCACCATCGATAATCAGGACCACTTTCTTCAATTAGAGTGTAATCAGTGCATGCTGATATCTATTAGTGCAGTCTAAAAGTATACTGGCACCCCTGCCATGGGCACTCAACACCCTTGTGCACCCTTCTCGCACCCTCCTCAGAGGGTGCTAAAAAAGTGAAGGACATCGAAGGCACCCTTCCTTAAGGGTGTTTTTGTAACACCCCAAAGTTTTTTCATGTACACCCTATTCTAAGGGTGCATGGTAAAGCACCCTTTCTGGAAGGTGCTGAATTAACACCCTGAGGGTGTCGTCCACGAGGCAAGCTCATTTACACCCTTCTGGGTGTAAAAGTTTTTACTGTGCACAGTAAAAATTTTTGCATCTCAATATGGAACATTTGCATCTCGATATGGACAAAAATTACGAATTTGTGAAATTCATGATATTTTCTCGCATATTTCAGCAGCTTGAGAGGCCTCAAAATATTTTTTCCTCAAAATATACTTTCTGTGGAGTAAGTATTCACTGATAAGAAATTCATACAAAGTGAAATATTGCAATAATAAATGCAAACACAAAACATTTTGGCTTTATTCTTGGAAGCAAAGGTGGCGAAAAATTGCACTAATAATATTGAGCTAAAAATACCTTACAGAAGCACATTTACTTAACATTTAGACCAAATTTCCTATAGAAAAAATAATCGGTAGTTTTAAAACGAAATTATTCACAGACAGCACACAGACGGAATTATGCCAGGAAGATAAAAGCCAGTCACATGAACAAAACTTTTTTTTCTCGCTGAAATATTTTAGCTGTTCACTTTTTTCAATGCAGCAAGTCAGCACATTTTTTTCAAATACAATTCAGACGGTCGCCAAAGTGGCTGGGACGTTTGGCATGGAATGGTCCAGCTATAAGTAAGCAAAATAACTTACACAAATTACAATACTTGTTCAACTACTGTGACCACACTAGAAAAAGTTGTTCAGGCATTGTGACACTAAATTTTTCAGCGTCGTACTGCATGAACAACTTCTTTGATAAACTACAAACTCACGCCGAGAAAAAGCCGCTCCATCACGGTGGTTGTTAAAGGCCTTGCGGCCGTAGACAATGTTGAAAACAAAACAAAAAAATAAACTCATCAGTGCTGTCACTCGTTCTTCGTCATTACTGACACGAAAAATTTTTCGGTCATCCACGTGGAGGTTCCGGAACTAGGCTTGCTCTAGGCTGGGGCCGGGGAATACTACGCAGAATGTCAGCAGCACCCTCTCGTGCTGTAATAAGAGCAAATATGAGTTCTCATTAAATAATGTTCGTGCTGTTCTCACAGCACCATATATGAAGAATATCTAGTGTGTATCCTATGAAATGACGTGTAATTGGCATTACACTGAACTCGAAGCATATAACTCATATATTCGAATAATTTCGTATGATAAAGATAAGATAGTTTTCCAGCATACAGCGAATTCCCAAATTGTGACGAAGTGTAAGACGACAGCTCAAAAATGGCACTTACAATAGCCTGAACTCAGCTAAGAATCAAATTTCTTATAGGGTAGTGAGCCAGTGTGAAAACAGTTCTTAAAGTACAACGTTCAGAACCTGTAGCACCAATGAAAACGCACAAGAAACTTACCTCTTCAAGTACACACAGTGAAGGCATCTCTGCTTTCTCTTTTACATGAGAACAAATGATCTTGGGCGTCGCACTAGCGAAGCGGTCTGCAAAAAAGTAAAAGATTTACTGATTTTAATCACGCCTCTAACAATTTGAGGAATTGTGACAATTCAGCAATCAGTGCAATTCTGACTGCCTCTAAGGGCATCAAAAATGAACAATTTTCTCGTTCTTTCTACCCTCACAAGAAGCTCCGTCCTTGGCATCTAATCCAAATTTGACGCTGTCCTTCCTATTTGCCTGCTTTCTAGACGTAGGGCTACGAACATGTAATTTGTGCACTTAATCTAGCAAAGAAATTTGTCATCTATAATTCAATCATCCTATTTCATTGTAATTTGATAAAAGATGTCATAGCTAGTTCAGTTTTCAAAGAGTTGCGGGCCTGCAACAGGCCCTGCCTAGCACGTATGAAAGTATTTCTTTGAAAAAAAATTCTTCGAAGCTTTCCTTCAGAAAAAGCGTCTGGCATATTTCGACAACCAAGCCCATCCTCTGATGGCAATCAGGGGCACGCTATTAGCGATTATTGACCACGGGATTTACAAACGTAACACGTGCGTAAATACTCAGTTAAACACAATCAAGTTAGTAGGAGCGCTCGAACAAAACCAACGCGCGCGGACGCTGACTACGTTGCAACAGCCATGGCTCATGCTAGAGCTACCACACATAGCTCCCACAGTCACGTATACTCTCTCGATTCTGTTATAATGCCGAACGTTATCGCAGATGAAAGCAAAGCACGAAAGCAGCAAACAGAAACGAGGGAAAACAACGCACGGCGATGGCCACAACAACGCGCCTTTGGAAGTCTACTAGATCTTTCCCTGTTGCTGGTGACACGTGTCCTAAATATTTTAAAAGACCGACGCAAACGTGCTGGGAGCATCGCGGCATATCAGCACCTCAAATTATACCATTTTAAGCAAAAAAATAAGCCATTTCGTACATTGCGCCTCCGTACATAAATTTTTCTTTTTCTTTCTTTTTTTACGCTTACACCTACAGAAGCACGTTGCACATTTGAGTATCAATAGAAATGTTATTACGATGTAGCCTAAAGCGCATCTTGAAACAATATCCATCACTTTGAGCAGTGTAGAGACAATGTGCGATCAGCAAGTAATCGCGCCCATGTTAATTGATCACATCACTCACTGTATGAGTGATGCAGGCACTTACACAACATCGCGCATAGCAGTGTGAACTCGCTGTCACACGTTTAATCGGGCATCTGCCACAGGCCCGCGAACGCATGCTGTTGTAAATGGCTGGCAGCCTACTTCGGCAGAGTTGCTGCAGGCGCCCAGCTAGCGCTGTATGATTACTACCTACGAAAAGAGTACACTCACCGTTTGCAGGCCCACGTTGTCCATGTCCGCCGCTCCTTGAATATTCTTTAATGCGAGCGTCACTTCGAACACGGTGTCATGCGTGACCACCATTGAAGATGCACCTGTTCGCTAGAACTCACACAGCGACCAAGACCCCAGACCAACGCAACGCATTTGAAAGACTGATGAGACAGAGAGAGCAACGTTGAGAAAGAGGAGGAGGAGCTGGCGGCGGCGCCGCAGCTTTCGACGCAGGTGTTCGGTGACGCAACTACTCGCTTATCTACACCGCCGTTGTGGGGGTGGGGGCAACGCTGGCCCGGGTGAGTGGGGTGAGCGGGAAACCCGCCAAGACGGCGCCGAAAGGCAAACGCTATGGCACATACGGCGGGCGGCGGTTCGACGCGGAAGGCAATCGAATTGCACCTCAAGAATGACTCCTTCTAAATGGCAACTCTCCTTTCACCCAGCTGCACAGCGGCGCAGGTTATTTACCAGCCTCATTTTCTTTGAGTATTTTGACAGAATGCGACTGCAGTGGGCGAAAAATAGTGAAGCAAAGCTTGTGGAAAACAAAGTGCACCCTGGAATGGCCAGAAACAATAATTATTTCGTCCTCGGTGGCATTAGCGGGAAAGCATCGCTACACCTTTTTTTCAGTGGAATTCCTTTTCACATTTTCCGTGTCTGGCAATACTGCGTATGGTGCCGCAAACACTGAAAACGTAGTCGAAGCTGGAACAAATATTCCACAGTCGCGGATGTTTAGAAGGCTTGTCACGCACCACGAAACGTGCCGAGGTTGTTATAAAAAACTTTTTGCTGACCACATGATCAGCACATAATTCCATATGGTTGCGCAATGAGCTAGCTAAGCACCTGTAGCAAAGGCAGGGCCCGTTCTTTTTAAACGTTGTTAATATAAACGATGGTTGTGCATAAGTGCAGTGACAGGTTTCCGTGTGAATTGGTCATAACCCACGTTTTCGAGAGTAGAAGTGCCTCAGCGGACCCAATCAGCTACCACAGCAAGTTCGTAAGCAACGATGAGGTACAAGAATGTGCAGCTGTTTTCCATGTACTGAATAGTCCGTGCACAGTGCGTTGACCACCGCCATTCCTTAAGCCACCTCCCATATAGACTCCCAGTCTGAACAGGTGTGGGACTTTAAACACTAAGAAGCAGTGCCCCCCGCACACACACACGAAATTCGAGGGCGCACGGGCTGACACACACACATTCACAGGCGCACTCACATACACGAATACACACATACGGCCACACACACGCGCGACCGTAAACGCACGCATGCATGGGCGTACACAAGTGCAGAGGCACGCTCAACACAAGCACGGACTCGCACATACAAGCGCACGCACACATGCACGGGTGTACACACAATAGCGCTTACACACGAACACATGCACAGGCTCACGCACACACACCGATACTCGGGCGAACATTATGTTTCATTTTATGTTCCTGTATATAATCCATAGCAAACATATAGCTTATAGCCAACGCTGAGGAAAGCTTTCGTAACATGGTTTGCAGTTAATTGCCATTATAGATGAAACGCGATTTGCTTGTACTGGCATTCTGCTGTATTCGGAGAGCACCTTCACACATTCTAAGTCAATAAACCATCATTTAACACAAGGTCCACATATTCATGCAGTAGCTACGCTGCTTGGCCGCCAATCCGAAGGTTGCGGGTTCGATGCCGATCGTGGCAGTCTAATTAGGACGGAGGCGAAAAGGTAGAAGCCTGTGCACTGTGCAATGTCAGTGCTTATTAAAGAACACCAAATGGTCAAAATCTCTGGAGCTTTCCACAAGACGACCATAATAATAATATCGAGGTTTTTTAGACGAAAAAACCCAAATATTATAATTATGTGTTCTTCTTTTGCTGCATATTCCATCTGATGAATCGTCACCTACACCCTTCTACGGCACAAAAGCACCCTTAGAGCCTATTTTAGGGTGCTATCGAGGCAAGCACCCAAACAAAGGGGTTCTTTTTTTCAATCGACCATTTATGCGTGTTAAGTTGCAAACGGTGCTTTCTAGTAAAAGCACCCTTTTACACCTTTTTGGGTGTCAATTTGTTTACTGTGTATGGTTATTTAACGTTTACCCAAATCTGAGCGAAAAACTTCTAACATATAAAATTGAGAGGTCAGGGAGCACACCCGCATATTTCATCTTATTGTGGTAGTAATTATATTGACACTCTCGGCTGGATGATGCCGCTGGCGTCGGTGTCACTCACCGTATAGGTGTAGGTATTCATATATAGGAAAATGCAAGAAAGTAAAAGAAAACCTAAAAAATTCTTTTGCGCGTGGAACCGAACTCGGGTCCTCCCAACCGTAAGTGCGAGACGTTAACTATTGAGCCATCTAAGAGCACGTCAATGTAATGAATGGAATGAAAAAACTTTATTTCAGTCCTGTCACACGCGCTTAGCGCGTAGCGGGCGTCTCCCACGTAGGGACTGACAGGGAGTACCTGGCGGTCGCTTCGTCAAGTGACAAGCAATTTATATCTACCACCTACCCCAGCTCACGCGCATGCCAGTGTAAATTATTATAATTTCAGCATTACTAGCAAGATGGTGCAATGAGCGCGTTTCGCCACATCGCATGGCAGCGCGTGCTCCAATCTTCCACGCGTACTTCGGCCTGCATAATGCAGGAGAGCGACGCTCCCTGCACACCTTTATCTCGCGGTGTGGAGGATCGGAGGATCCTACGTCTAGGCTGGCCTAGGGGTTTACCTGAACGGGTCTGTTGTAGTTAGCGGGCACTCAACAGTCATTGCAATCATTGGAGTTTCCGTTTCCGAAAGCGCGCACTTTTCACTCACAGCGAAGTAACAACTGCGACGCTTATTCGCGTGCCTCTGTACCTGTGATCATGTTTCGTGAGTCATTTGTGCGTGAGAAACGTGGGGCACGTCTCAATATGCTTTCTAATCTGCGCGTGACCTTCCAATTTGTAGCTATTGCATTCATTTTTTCACCTTTTTGGCAAAGATGTGACTTTTTTAGCATTCTAGCCTAAAATATGTGGTTTTATGGTTTAAAGGGGTAGTAGTGTGCTGTATGTGGTGTCCCATCAGTTTTGGACGTTTATGAAGTCTTTCTGCTTCCTCTTATTACCAAACAGCTTGGGTTGTTCATAGACCGCCTTTGACAGACGGTGTTGGCTTGCTGTTGAGGTCGATATCCTTAGCGTATCCCGCTAGCCACACTTTTTAGGCTGTTCTAGGGCGGCCGGTTTTACAGAGACGGTTTTGCAGGTTCCCAAGAAAATTAAATTTATAAACATCCATTTGTGGTATTCAAAAACATAATAACAAAACTTCTGCCAGTTTTTATGCGTTCACAAGAGAATATTGGTCAAAGTGTTCAAGCATAACGTTTAAGGGAATATTTTTCTAAACGGGCAAGCAGCTTGAAATTTGGGAAGTACCACCGGTGTTTGTGTTTTTCGTATTGTTCTGTCTACGTGAATAATGCTTTATTTTAGCTCGCAAAGCCACGAGTTTTTACTAGCAACTTAAAAATCTATTTCGAACTGAAAACTAACAAATAGAGCTCGTCTGTGTCCTCTCTGAGTGTGTGCAATTTTTAGCGCTTGTTTCATCAAAAGACTGTGTTCCACATATTAGTTTTTGACGATCAACTTTGGATTTACCAATGAACCAAGGAATTCATCCAGTACTCTTGAGGTTCTTCTAGGTGGTCCCTTTTACCAATCCCACAATTTTTCAGAGCACGCGAACAAGGTTATTGATGAATAAAATAATGAATGAATGAATGAATTAATGAATACATGAATGAATGGCAATGCAGCTAGTATGTCATGATTGGTGATGTGGCATTCATTTCATTTCCCAATATAGCTGGATACAGTAGCGACGTTTTACGGCATGGACGAGTCAGTGGAATGGCTGATGATAAGTGCCAAACTTGGTTAATGCAAATCATAAATCCGCTAACACAGCAACCGGTGAAACCTGGTCCTATGATTTGTGTGACGGGATTGAGCACTGTAACCTGTAAGGTAAGCATAATTTATTTGGAATTTTGTGTTCGTTTTTATGAGTCAAAGTAGCCTTTAGGTATGTATCACTGGTTACATAATTTGATGGTACCATAAATTAGCACTAAAACAAAAGATTGCATGTATTTTTTGGTTTCGATTTGTAGCTTACGTTCCATTTATCAACGCTGGAAAGCTTGTTTCCTTCTCCTGCGCTTTGTCGAATTCTCCTGCGCTTTATGGAACAACAAAAACTTCGCGGCGTGCGCGTTCTCTAAAAGCCGTATGCTCCCGTCTCTCATTCCTCATTAGCAGCCATTGGCATGTTCTAGTAGGAAACGTTAGTAAAAGTAGAAGTGTTAAAAGCCGACTTCTGCTGTCACTCAATCCCAGTAGCAGCAGCCATTGTTTACATCCAAGGTAGTGCGTGTTGAGGTTTCTCCTGTTCGTGAATTGACAATAAAAATTTTTTGTTTAAAACGCCGTTGATTGATAAAATAAACCAACAAAAGACGCCAGATGTTTTCTAAAAGCAAAACGAGAAGACGCTAAATGTTTCTAAAGCAAAAGAAAAAGAAGACGCCAGCCGCTTAACGAAAGAGACGAGGTGTTTTTTTTCGGGAAAATTAACTGATGAAAATTTCACGGTATTACTTCCATGAGCTTCGCCCAATCTCATCATCATTCACCTCATGGATCTTCCGTCATTTTTTTCTTTTTCGTGGACCGTCGTATTAGTTGTGATACTGCAGAAGCGTTCTTGGCGTGTTCGGTCGTCACTTTGTTGTCGGGTAGCGCCAATTCCCGAGTGCCCTTGCTCTCCAAGAACAATTCCTTACCGCATTTGCCTACTTGGTCCATGTGGCGATGGACAATCCCTGCCTCAGTCTCCACTTCCAAAAGTCGAGAACCGGTCGTAGCCCTGACCCTTCCCTGCGTCGATTTGGCGCCCGTTCCGTATTTTCGCACATATACGAATTGCCCTGGTGCGAAATTCAAGCCAGTGTCCTCCGCCGCCTTGGCCGAGACGCAGCGATGGTTTCTTGGCGGAAACGATTACTCCAGCCTTGTGCGCAATTGGTAGCTCAAAAGTCTTTCCGCAGTCGAAAGGCCGGATTGTTGAGGGGTATTTCTATAGTCGCAAAACACTCGGGCCAGGGAGGTTGTCAACTCGGTGCTTGCTATCTCTTGGATTCTAGGCACGTACTCTTTATTGCCAACGATTATCCTGTCTTTGTTCGAATTTCCCGGCCCATATCTCTTTTTTCTTCTTGATTTGAACTTTCCTTTATACCCGTTTGTTACCTGACTAACTCTTTTCTCGTCCTTTCAAGTAAGGTAACATAAATTATTTTCCTGTCCATTGCTCACTGCTTCTTCAAAAGTTTAAGTTGTATGCACCTTGTAAGCCTACAGTGTTTTCTTCTGTAGGCAAATGCCGGGAAAACGCAGTCGTTATATGCCTTATTCTTGAAGGGATAGTGTTAAACTATTGTTCAAAACTTCTTGTATTATCAGTTCATATTTCGTGGATGATGCGTGTGTGTCTGCATAAATCCTTTTAACGCAGTTATATCACCTTCAATGTTCTGTTTCACAACTGTTTCAAAAATCTAGCTGCGTAAACATAATTTCGGACAACGAGATACAAATACTCCCGGTGGAGGTACAGATTCGCAGACATTGGCAAGTGATGAACTTGAAAACTTTATATTCCTTTCTGTCTACGAGTCATAGCCAGATGTTCACCGGACGCGTCAAAAACACGTTGCAATTGAAATTATTGCATTTTTACAAATAAAGATGGAGCGACATCGCTTGTATTCGCCCCAAGAATGCATGAGTTGGTCAATAACTGCATTATTGCTCCATGAGCAAATGAACGAAAAAAACGCAGTGGGTGGCTTTAACACCCACATCTGGCATGTTTGTGCAGTGAAGGTCAGTTTCGCTCATAATTAGTCCAGTTTTGCAATTCTCTTTGTCGAGTGACACTTCGCAAACGTAGTGCCACTCGCAGAATTGTGCGCTCCGGTTGAAGAGCATTGAGAGGGCGTAGGTGCACCTAACAGGCGGCACACAGACAAATTTACCGGTGATTACGCTTGATTTTCATTCAGAAGAATAACAAAAGTTGAAGGCAACAGCATTGTCTTTCAAAGTGCGCATCGAACGACTTGACCAGGGGAACTTATTGCCTGGCAAGTGGACCGCCGCAAGAGCTTTAAGTATCAGACAAGTACGGTTGGAGCAAAAGACATATTTCGCACGCTGTAGTAGCATTGTGTCTTATTTCTCCTTAACGCATGGGCTAAAGCCTAAGCAGGAAGGTATAGTATGGGATAAAAAAGGTGTGTCAGCAGCGTGTTATTGCCTTGAGCACTTTTTTGTTAAACTTCTGAATTCCTATCCATGTAACCGCGAGCGCAAAAAAGAGTCCGAGGTGGCTTGCCGTGGTGGTCTTGGTTCTAGTCAACTCAAGCTGTTCAAATCAGCCGATGATGGAGGATTTTGGTTATAAGGCGCAGTAATTTTGCTACAGACATCATTTCCAGTGAAAAAGAGGGATTGATATCCAGTTGCTTTTCCGCATTAGTTGTCAATTCTAGGCCATGCGCTTCGCAGTCATGCTGCATGAACAGGTTTTGAGGAGCCTCGACTACCGATTGGCCACATTTCTTAAGCACGCTGAGTGAATGTTGCAGGGCCCCTGCGATGCAAACGCGGTTTGCCACTGCTACGCAGGCTCAGTTAGATCCTTGGAGCAGGTCGACAAAATCACGTATTCATGTGGTTGGCAAGCAAGTGTACTCGCAACAGCGTACGCACCGGGAAAGTTTGAAAGAGCCACTCGAAATATCACAAACATATCCAGGTCTGTGAAGCCACTATTGTGGGTTCGGTCTTTATGAGCTGCAGGGCCGCTTTCACCATCACCTCTTGTGACTAACGCCGCTGCACACGCGCGCTCACACAGCCAAGGCATTGAGCGCAGCGTGGCGAGTACGCAGTCGTGCTACAGTTACTAGAAACATACTGCCTAGTGTGCCGAGCACGCGCATTCCATACGAGAGAGGGTGGCCCGGCATGTGATGACTACACTCTGATGCCACAAGCAGCGCTGCGTGTCGAGAGGGTGCGAGAACGCGCGAAATTCCTCTCGTCCTGTTGCTGCCACGCCTCACCACGTTTAAAATCAGTGTGTGACAGCTGTCGCCTGATTTACTGTGAAGTTGGAGGGCGCCATATGTACACTGCAACAATCTAAGATGATAAAAGCTAAGCGGCAATGCAAAGAGAGGACGTGCATTGTGCCGCTGTGTCAAAGAAGTTATTGGTCGAACAAGGAAAAGGTCTCTTCTTCCCCGCACTATAACGGATCCAGCGCGGTTTCCTGAATGAAAAAGTAGGATCAAGAGGGCAGACACAAGGCTGAATTTGAAGGCTGTCGTGTGAGAAAAGCATTCAGAGAGTGACTCCATCGAACTATCTTTTCGGATTACGGTGAACGGTGTCGGCAATGAAATCACCTTTTAAACATAAATTCAAATATCAATATTAATCTAAAAAACTTTAAATACACTTTCGAATTTCATTCGCACAGTTTTTCTCTTATGTGAACGTCGAACTCCCTTCCCAACAACGTTTTGAGTATCATATGCGGCGAGTGTCAGATTGTTCATTGGCATGTTATCGTTTGTTTTCACTCGAATCCTAATGGAATTCAGGCTAAGAGATAAAAGTTTTAGGGTCTTCTGTGATCACTCTTGCTCTCAAGAACAAAGCACATTAAAAAAATTACCTCGGGTGGTTATACTGTCAATGGTTTTTAAAATTAATTTCATCGTGTACTGCAACCAGTTTGAGCATCTATCTATCTATCTATATCTATCTATCCATCTATCAGCCTATCTAATACAGTTTTCTAATATTAACTAGAGGGGACCTTGGCACTGCAATTGTTCAGTGGCCATGGTAATGATGGGTAGTACATGGATTTGCCTTGTCTTCGTAATTCGTTCGGCTTCGTTTGTTGCTGTGTGTCGGTTTGGTTTCGAAGGAAAAAATGAACCCTTTTGAACTTCATGAGCAGACCTAAAAGGTAGGCCTAGATAACTCAGGTGGTGAAGCGTAACCGCTGAACATTTGCTGACTTTTTTCTCGTGAGAAAACAACTCCCAGCGACAAGAACACACATGAAGCCAGAAGTACGAAAATGAGACAAATCCGTGTACAACCCATCATTCCCATGCTCGCTGAAGCGCCATGCGTTGGAGCTCTCTTAAACACTAGTTCGAGAGTTCCCTCTATTGTATATTCAGAAAACTATATGATCACTCTATTTATCTAGACGCCTAGGACTTTAAGCCCTTCTGGCCTTTTAGATATAGGGATCTATTCAAAAGTTGGCATGGCATAACATGAGTGTATTACGAGCATAACTAAGTAGTCATAACATGAAAATCATTACACGTATGTCATGAATGTCATGATTTACATGTCATACACTTTCTGCTCTGCAGTGGTTTTGTTCAAATGACATATTGCAAAACTGGTATGATATAACATGACTGCATGGATAAAATCAATGACAGGCCTTAACAAGGAAATTATGACCGGTATGTCAAATCATTCATGACTACATGTCATGCTAATGATACGCTCACAGTCATTTTGCTTGCTTCACCTATACCAAGCTTGGTATTACAAGACGTGAATGGATTGCGAAGGTATATGACTAGTGCAAACATGATAATCATGACATGCGTGTCATGCAACAACACGACTACATGCTAAGCTCATGATGCGTTCGTAGCCTTCTACTAGATTCACATGCACCGAGTTTCGTATTACGTGACGCGAAGACGAGGACAGTGAATGACCCGTCAAAACATGATAATCATGATATGCGTGTCATGTAAATAAAACATGACAACACGCTATGCTCATAGCACACTCGCGGCCATTTCGATAGCTTCACATGAACCACATTTGGTATTACGTGATGAGAATAGACGGCGAAGGTAAATGACGCAGCCAAACATGATGGTCATAACATGTGTCTCAAGTGAAGCATGAGTATATACAACACTCATAGCGCCCTCACGACCATTTCGCTATATTCACATATGCGAAGTTTTGTATTAGGTTCCTTGAATGAACGATCAACACAAATGTGAGGCGCAAAAATGACAATCGTGACATGGAAGTCATGAACGGCATATCATATGTACCTTCCTAATTCGTGCTTCGCTTCATGATTGATCCATCGATTGCCGATGAATCAGTCAATGCGCTATCTGTCGCTTCCTGTGTCGTCTTTGCGAGGTGAAAGGGGTAGAGCGTAGAAATTGAGAGAGAGGACGGGATGCTCATGCGCAATTAGTGTGTAGACACCGGAGTGAGGTAAGCCTACAGGAGACAAAGAGGAGCGAGCGTAGGCTAACATACGCTGCCTGCGTTGGCATTGCAATCCGTGAGATGTGGGAGCTTAGGAGAGGAAAGTGAGAGGAGGGGACGCACATGCAGAGTGGAGTGAGGACGTCACCAGATCAAGCTCGCCCACAAGTCACTTAGCATCTAAAAGAACAGAGCCAACAGTTACCCCACAAATGGCTGCGAAGTGGCGGCGAAAGATTATACTAGGGAGCGGGTTATCCAACGGTGATGGCCTGAAGACCCGGAAGCGTTGAAAGGTCTACGCCAGCAAAGATATGATCTATGAGAGGTGCCAATGATTCGTTTCAGTGCGAGCGTCTTTCTCTGGCGCGTAGGCAATGGGGTGGGGTTTTCGATATTCTTTGGTTGAACTTGAGCCTTTATGCGCTTAAAATCAGCGTAAAAACAGCCTGGAAACTCTAAGCAGCAGCTGAAATCATCCTAAAAACAGCATCAGCCAGCTAAGGTATCAAAAAAAAACCTTTAGGTGACTAGATCAATATTGAGGTTAGTTTAGTTTCCCTGACATCCTGGCATTTAATGCGGGAATTCGAGGCTTGTGTGGTCTCACACATTTTTTGTGTTGTTTTTGTTACCACGGGTATTCTCACAGCAAGCGCGACAATTTTCGAATTGTGCAAAAGTAATTTACAGGTTTTGGAAGACTGAACTCAGTCGAGTTCGTGTCTCACGAGTTTCGAAACTCTTGTTGCCCCTCTGACGGTATACGATTTCACTCCAACCCCTCAACGCTGAAACGCAGAGAGAAAGAGAAAATAAGGACATTATAGCGGCAGGCAGGTAAGCTAGGAATGACTCCACTAGGGTATGAGGGACGGGGCAAGAGGAATAAAATTTCGAGGCAATCTGCAATGATTTACTTATAACCCAAAGAAAGGTAAGCAGCAATCAAGAGACAGCTTAGTGCGACGTAGCTTCATAACACCAGCATCGACCGAAAAGGCAGAAATGGTAATCGCAATACTGTACGTATTTTGGAATATCATCACGCACTGACTCTCCAGTTGACCAACGAAAAGTGTCTATTGTCGGGAGAAGGCCCTAGTATAAAGTCATGGCGACTTAGAATACCACACGCATCAACCACGGTAACGACCTTCTTGCTTTTGTCTTTTAAACTCTAACAGGGTGACTCAGGTGGGCCACTGATTCTTGAAAACGACCACGGACGGTCAACGCAAGTGGGAATTTGTTCAGCTGGCGTCGATTGCTCATTGAATTACCCAACGTACTTCACCCGGGTCGCCTTCCACATGCAATGGATAAAGGAACAGCTTGGTAAACCACGCGAATGGAGGCGGATTCAGTCTGACTGAGGCCTGCGCACTGTTGCCCCAGCAAAGCGAACCTAAATTTTTGTTTGACGCATAAAATGTTTAACACTCACAGAACAGTAAAATAAAAAAGGCGCTTCTAAGTAGCAAGTCATGTAAAAGAACACCAGATATGAAAATGCATGACATTGAGAGCACAAAATTGAAAATAAATAAAATAATTTACAAGATATGAGCAGAGAACATGTCTTCTTTTCACCGTCATTCAACACTTTCTTGCAAAGTTGTTCTGTGTCGCTTATCAAAAAATTGAAAGACCATTTAAGGAAAAAAAATGCTTTCGAAGACCAATACAACAATAATTTCAATAGGTAAGCGCAGATGTTCGTTTGTTGTCTTCCAGCGATCCAATCACAAAAGAATATTAGATGCAAATCACTTTACGATTGCGCGTATGTTTAGAGAGTAGCAAATTTTTCTTTGGTTCACGTTTTAATTGTGATAATTTTGTCTATGGTAATATTAACACTCTTATTACGCATGATTGGCGGCGCAACCAAAGCAGTATTGACTGACAAGTTTCGTCATCCTAAAATCATGATACGACTTGTAAGGTATGGCATAGTGGAGGATACCGGAAATCCTAACACCGGCAGTTACTTAGCGTGTACGTGAATATGAGTACAAAGCCTTCTATAGCATATCGCCTTCACTAAATTGGGACCACGGCAGACGGTATTTGATCCCACGATCTTCGGGTCAGATACTGAAAACAACATGATACCAAAACTGCCCAAGAGGGTGGTGGCGTCAACAACAGGTATAGACACAACATTTTCTTGGCAAATTGAAGACCTCCGATGCCCATGCTGGAGGTTTTCTCGAAGAACCAGTTGTATTGAGCTGTAACACAAGGTGGCAAAAATAAGTATGAAGAACTGTCTGGAGAGGGATTGACTAACAAAAGTCAATGCGAGTACAAGTGCTATGGACACACGGGCACTGCGCATTTTACTTTAATCTAGGCAAGGTCACTGCAGTGGCTCCGCCGTGGTGGTCTAGTTGCTTATGTGCTCGGCTGCTGACACGTAAGTCGCAGGATTAAATCCCGGCTGCGGCGGCTGAATTTTTCATGGCGGTGAAAATGCTGTACACCCGTGTGCTCAAATTTGGGTGACCGCTAAAAAACCTCAGGTGGTCTGAAATTCCGAAGCCCTCCACTACAGAACTCTAATGTTATGGTGGTTTTGGGACGTTAAACCCGCTGTATCCTTGAAATCACTGCTGCGTCAGCTGTGGCCAATTGCGTTAATTTTGGTGAGCGGGCAAGCGACGGTGGTGTATGCTACCACTGAACAAGCACGTTTTGCTACTTGTGCTTCTGCTTGTGCACGGCTACGCTGCCAAAAACAAATAGATTCCGCCCTGCGCGCGCGTGAAGCGTAACAACGATGGCCGCCCTGAATTAAAGGAGGATAAATCACGTAAACGGCACGAGACGAGGCAATAAACTTATTGTGTTGGTTTCACGTCCCCAAACCCATTACGCCGTAAGGGAGAGCTGCGAAAATTATGGCCACCTGGAATTTTACATTGTGCTTACGGTTAACTTGGGCATGTTTCTGAAGCATTGTAGAACACAACACGCAATATGTGTGTTCTCGTCGTCATCTGCGCTGGGTGTTTTACTATACGTGGTCCTCAAGCGTTTGAATTTCCTCGAAACATGACCTGCAAGGGCGTGATCGATTCTGTGACGCACGTATCAGTATTTGAGCACCATAACAGCTACACTACTGTGGTGGACCAGCAACACGTGAACCGAAGTTAAACTTCGATGCCGCAGTGTTCCAACAGAATCGAAAGTTGAGCTAGTTGAGTATGCATGGTATAACTGTCGCTTAGGTGCGCGAAGAAAACGCTTGTCGACCATTTCCCTGTGTTTATTCGTGCGCTTAAATGACAGTATTGCCACAGTGTTCCTCGTGTATGCTGCGAGATAAACCGCGAGACACAATTTTGTAGTACTGTGCGTGCACAGCGCAGTTAATATAAGTTATGCGAGGCCGCGGGTTTGATTTCCGGCCACGGCGACCATGTAGTTCTCGCCGCGTCTGTCGTCGACATTGAGAAGAAGCAGCTGCATGGAACCTGCAACGGTAGGTAACGCTGGTGTTTTCTTTCGAGACACTCCAGCATCACTGACAGGACAACTGACTGCTTTCCTTCCGTGCCACCTATCCTTAGTTCCACCCATATACCCCAAAGCAGTGGGAAGGAACTCCTCGCGACAGCGTTCTAGAGGCGTGTTGATGCTCGTTCAGACACCCCGGAATGACGCAGAGGTGGTCATATATATGTGTCCCGGAATAGAGCCCCTGATTGCTTTTTTTGTATATAAACAGAATGTTTTTATCATAATTGTCGTCCTCTTACTGCTATGAAGAGCGTTGCAGACACAGAACAAAATCTATTACAGAATTTTTTTTACCCAACGAGCTGCCTCGTTCGTCTTTGGAGAAGCTCAGGTTGCAGTTTCTGTCACGCAGAGTGCATGTTCTCGGGTGGTTTTCTTTAGCGAACGCGCCAAATCACACTCGCGACAGTCTGTTCTGCCCTGCATCGGTGCCCGCTTTGCCCTCTCCTCTTCACAATCTCTCAATATATAGATATATGGTAAGATAGACAGATAGATAGGTGTATAGACAGATGGGGCATATTTGCATTCGCATCGCAAGAAATACTCATCGCTTCACGCAAAAATGCAACACGGACGAGAAAAGATATAGTTTGAGCTCTAACAGCTTATATATATATATATACATATATATATATATATGTGTATGGCACTACGGGAGCGTTGTAACCAAGGATAAATTTATTTATTTCCAAACTGTTTCGGGAGGGGTCTTCCCTTTATCAGGGGATGAGTTATACTAACATGAACTTCCAAACTTCGTTGCTGCCACGTCCCTCTCACCTTGAAAGATGTTTGTGAGAGTGAGAGAGAACTAAAAAAAGAAAGAAAGAAAAAAAAAGAAAAAGAAAAAAAGAAAAAAAAGAAAGTAAAAAAATTGCCGCCATATTCACGGGGTGAATGATGATGAATGGGCGAAGCTCCGGAGGGATTCATCGGTAAACTGTGAATCTTCCGTGTAATTCGCCCAGTCGATCATCATGTAAAGACGTGAGAAACGCTGTGTGTGTATATACACAAATCAACTTTTATTTGTTCTTAGACGATGGATGGCTTGCGATGTCCCTTGCCTCGCGCGCTCGCACATCGGGATTCTGTCTGCGAGCGCGCGCTGCTGCCGCCTTGCGCTCTCTCCGCTGTGCAGCCTTATCCATCAGGCGACTCCGAGCGCGCGCCAACAGCGAACGGATTTTATTACAACGCTCCCCCTAGCGTACGTCGCCGCATTAAATCGAACAATTGCCTTCAACCAATGGCACGCGCCATATGTGACATCATTCCTATTTTATAAGATCTCGCGTCTTTCATCAACTACAAGTACCGCTTTCTAGTTTATAACATCTTGCACCTTTTCATCATCAGCTACAAGTACCACCATCTAGTGAGCACTGAAAGAACTAAACGAAAGGTGGCTACATACAGGAGATGGTACCGCCATCTAGTGAACACTGCAAGAACTAAACTAGAGGTGGCTACATACAGGGGACGGTACCGCCATCTCGTAAACACTGGAAGAACTAAAGTAGAGGTGGCTACATGCAGGCTACAGGGGACGCACAGCCCACGCCCTAAGGAGCTTCGCCCCTAAAAGAGGAAGAACCACTGTCAACACTGAGAACGAAACCAATTGTCCGTGTACGTCCACATCTGGTTCTTATCCCGTGCTAGTCACTTCTCGACGTGTGTCGGGCCACCCAAGATGGTCGCCGCGGTGGCGGGAGGATTCCGCGACGGCGTGAGTAGGGAAGGGTTTCCCCTAATGGGTCGGTCGGCTCTTTGCCTTTCATCTTCGTCTGTTTACCTTCAATGGTCATTAAGTGGTAGGCGAACATAAACACTTTGTATGTGCATGTGAAAAAAGGAAAAAAGGAAAAGCCTGGCCTTCATCCTCATGAAGGCCAGACTCTAGGCCGAAACGTCGAAATAAACCACGTTGTCACGGCTCACGGAGGATCTACTGGACTATATATATATATATATATATATATACCAAAACAATGTTAGCCCCCCCCCCAAAAAAAAAGATAACCGACAACCTCAGCAACAATATCTTGCGTGGAACATCACAACTGCACACGTAACAGGCAAGCCCCTTCTACATTCATAAGTGAACTTGACGGGTGCGCTTGACGAATGCCGTTGTGACCTTCTGGCATGTTGTAGATTGTGGTTGTTATTTTTTATGGGATTTTGATGCGGTCTACTGTTTCTCGTCTAATCCAACGCAAACTTTGGCGTTTTTTGTCTGCCGAGTATTAGTTAGACATCACCTGCGTCGTTATTTATGTGAAGTGTGCTAGTTGGTATACATGTCAGTACAAAAAAAAGCCACCACGAAAACGGAGGAAGGCCGTGTTCTGTCTTACGTTTGATTGAGCTGGACGTCACGAGTACTTGTCAATTGGCCATACTAAGGAATAGTTCGCCTTTAAAAGCAATGACGTTTGATGATGCGCATTAAAGTGCGGTATATGTTACAATGCAGACATCTTCCGTGACGAAGTGTTTCAAGTATATTGAATATTTATGCACTAAAAGCCAACTGAAATAAAGCACTTCAATCCGTTTTTGATTCAATAAAGCTCCACTGCAAGCAAAGCGGTTGCGAAGACACCATCCTGGTAGGAAGTGCAGACACTATTACAACTACTATACAAACATTACAAGTAAGCGCTCGTGCTGTGTGTTCCGTGTAATAGTTGCTGCGCTTCCTACCAAAAGATGAATTCATACAAACTGGCTTGATACGATTGTTTATTGCGAAGACATGTCACAGAGCCCTTAGTTTCTGAACAACCACTTTCCCTCTTAGGCATTTGTGCGTCGCATTACAAGCGCACAAGTTTTCGTGGACTGCAAGATAGACACGCCTGTGTTTAATGTCCGCAGCACGTCGTATTTTCCCCGATGGCAGAACGAGCAGAGCGAGCGATGCTTTCTTTTATTTCAGCGAAGAGTTTGTAATGAATAAAGGTACACAGAACCACTCACGCCTATTCTTTTGCAGCTCTCTTGTGACAATTATGCTTAAGTTTGTTTGGAGCGTCCGAAATATATCTATAATAAGCGCATCGCAGCGTGATGCCGACAACACAACTGGAACTTCGTACGGCGAATCGCATCACTGTCTGTATTGTGCGAACTATAGTATGGGTTATACAAATGGTCGTATAAACACATGGGTATACAACAACGAGAGACGTTCCTTTTTGTTGAATGTATGGAAGAATGCTACACACTGCTTGCATGCTACTGGACACGTATTCTGTTCGTATCATATTCAAATCACGTATAAACTGTAGTTCATCAACACCGTTTGCACATATAGTGCCACATCAGGCATTAGAGCCGACATGCATGAATATACTTCCAAGTTTGGTTACAGTGAGAATCGGGGTCACGGAGAACGAAGTTTCACAAGTGAACGTTCAGAAAGAGGAAGGCGATGCACAGGGCAAGTTCTAAGAATGTGGGCTTAATCTTTCATGTTTTTCTATCACATATTGTAGTTTACTCTCTACATGTGTATTTGTATGCGTTTTTACCACTCTGTCACTTCTTATGAATGACCGGTAAGAAGTATCTCCAGCTAGGGCACCTAAACCTCTTTGTACGTTCCTAGCTTCAGCGTCCGCTCGTAGAGAGTGATGCTGAAACCACAGCCAGTTACACACGTGAAGCCATGACTTTCTTATCAAGTCGACACGTATAAAAAGCGCAGCTTTTGAAAGTTACTGCACTTCTGTTTTTTGCCATGTTGATTCCCATATCAGGAAACGTAAGTTTGCTTTCATGCGGGTATTTGTGTGTGCGTTTGTGTGCTGAAAAATCTACCCCCCGCTGAAAAAGACAATGCTGTGGTGTGAAGAGGTAAATTTTTGAGGAGTTTCATATTGCTGAATAGTAGTGTTTAATTAGGTAAATGCGTTCGTGTAATCGATGCGGTGACTAACTAAAAGCTCGTAGGTTATGAATTTCTTGAACGTCAGTGCTACAGTGTCATTGCAGGTCCTGCAAGGTTGTCCTGCAAGGTTCAAAACATGAAGCGATATGAACCTTGCAGGACTAAACTGATCGTCGTAGTTCAGACTTTGCTGATGCCGGGGAAGGTGTGATCCTTCTAGTGCTCGAATCCACCGAAAGCGTAAATAATTTTTAACTGAAGGTTCTGCGTTACACGATGGTGTCTTTAATAAAGAGACATTATGCAACATCCAATTGCTAAATCATGGTAAATTATAAATATTTATTACATAGATGGTTGAATTCATCAAAGCCTTATTTTGCCCTGGAATTAGCCTTTAGGTAATAGAAAACGCTTAGAAGCGGAGTATCTAAATGAGTTAAATATACATCAAGGGCTCACAGCTTACCTCTTTAGCTTGCACAGCGACTACCTTTGGTTGTACACCAGATCATATTTTTTCTGGATGAAGCCAGTCGTCATAGCAAACTGCATGACAAAGCAACCAAAAAGTGCATTTGAAGCCGCTGGGAATAATTTGCTTTTGTTTTATCATCCTGCTTTTATTAAAGTCAGGTATGTCATCCCAATAGCCTACATTTGCAAGCTGTCGAGCATGGAATGCGTCTTTTTTCGACAAAAACTTGACACCCATAATAACTGACATGGTCAGTGTCATTTTTTTATGTTGCCCAGGAAAGTGTGAGTTCATTTCAGCTCAATTGCTTCTTTTAGGGACCTGAAGAAATTGCTTTATGATAGAGAAAATAAAACCAGTGTAATTTGAAAGAAAGAATAAAAGTATCTTTTCGAACTAAAAAAAGAAGATAAGGCTCCAGAGTTCTGTCAGCTACATGGGCAGGAGCGTACGGAGTGATAAAAAAGAGGTAAATACGAAACTAAAATAGAATTTTCATTTCCTATGCATCATATCTGCGAGGGGTTAACAGAAATGTCAATCAGCTGCGTAAAGTTTCCAAGGAGCAATGCAAACATTTTGTTCCACTTAAATTGTGTTATAAAGTCACATATACACATCCACAAGTAAAATTTACATTGCTTTCGAGTGGTTGGCCTTACCCAGCATGAATTTTCAAGCAGAGGACAACCGCTAGCTACAGAGAAACTCAACGCGTATACACCTATTTTAGAAAACACACGAGAAAACGTCTACAGGGATTTGATCAGTTCACCATAATTATGGTCTACCTGCAATCTCAAGTTAAAGTCCTTCGAAACAAAGTAGCAACGCGGTGGACTTTGCCTTGAGTAAACTCGGTGGCATAGTGAGGCAGTATATGTTGTCTTACTAAGTATTGATGTTACCGGCAGTTTTATGGGCCAGAATACCGAGTGACGTTTAGGAACATTCTAGTGGAGTTATACAGGTAAGTAGGTCCACATGCGTTCTATGTGTTCTGTGCGCCTAAGACAAATGTCCTTTGTCGTGTTGATCACTTAACCGCTCAATAATGTTTGTAGCAAAAAAAGATGCTCCTGTCACTCAGTAGAATTGTAGTTGATAAAGCACTTGGGTTCGATTTCACTGCCTTTCTGAACGTCACGACACCGTTACAATATGATGTAACGTTTGTTAACTAACTCGCATGAACAGCCATTTGTCACTTTCACCAGCTTCGCTTGTAGCACAATGCAATAGATGGTGAACAAATTGTATAACCACGCTCACGTTTCCTACAAATGGATCGTGCAGTGCACATTTTGTAGCATAGACCAGACGTCATTCCTTACGTCTTGGTGACGGCACATTTATGAATTTACCGACCACGTTCATAACACTATTGTATTTAAGCTCTTCGTAGTATTTGGCCTCAATTATTTTTACGATCGATTCTGCTCTAAGGCGGCGGCGAAGCGGATCCAACGGGAAAAGTGTACGATGGTGAGCCCATTTCCAAGAAGAGCGCACCTTGGATTGTAAGTTGAATATACTGCCATTGTCCCTGAATTGCAAGAAATGGGTCAACGCTGTTGCACTGGTCCCAGAAGTACAGAATATATTGAGCGGTATGACAAAGCTCTCTCTCTCTGTCTCTCTCTCTCTCTCTCATATATATATATATATATATATATATATATATATATATAGAGAGAGAGAGAGAGAGAGAGAGAGAGAGCATCGAACGCGTTATTCGAAGGTCGTAGGTTCGATTCCTGCTCACGGCTGGTTATTTTTTCATCCACTTTTCTTTCTTCTTTCTTCTTATTTATATTCTATTGGTTCTAATAACTTCCCCTGTACATTACTTGGCATTACTGTCTGTTAGATCTCTATAATATTGTGTTAAAAACACGAAAAACGAGCCCTTAGGTATACACTTCTTTCCCTTATTATATATATATATATATATATACGAATGTTGCTTGATATAATAAATCCAGTTATTTCTGCCGCTTGCAAATAAGTCGGAGGCCTCACAAGCAAGAGCTCAAGATACGCCATGCAGATTGTCTAGTTAATACCAAAATAAACTGAACCTGGTCGCCAAAGCCTTATGGTTGAACACGACTTCTAGGTTTCCAAATACAATGCTACATACATTTTCGAAAAACTTTGCGCAACATTGTTGAGACTTGTCCCCTCGTTGAGTAAGTACATCTCAGCGGGAAAGTTTTCACAGAAAACTAGTAAATCCACAGCGACCATGAAGAAAATAAAGTAACGCATGTGTAGAAGTGTCACGGGATGAACTTCGCGTCGTCTGCTATAGTGCTACAGTATGGCCGCAGTCGGCAGCTCTTGCTTTGCTATGAAACATCAAGATCAACACGTTCCTTTCCGCCCGCGCTGCCGCGAAGAGAATTGGTGACCCTAAATATTGGCGATCACGCAGTGTTATTAAATCTTAGAGCTAGTTTGAATGCCGTGCGATGCGTTGCCACGTAGACTGGCGTGGTACTGAAACGATCAAAAATGGTCAGTGTCGTAAACAATATAGTCGTGCTCCACGGAGTACCAATGCATCCAGCCTGGCCATGCATCCAATCAAGACGGCGCAGCTATACATGAGCGAGCGACAATTGCTGTAGAATACAGCAAAAGGAGAGTGGTGTCCATGCTGACTGCTAGAGTGTGGCCCACTTCATCCTTATAACCGAAGATTCCAAATGCCTCACAAAAGCTTCTCTGCGCATGCGGCGCGTCACATCGATGCCCGGCCAATCCAGGTGAGCTGGTGCTCCGCGAAGCGCTACCATGCAGAGCTGCATTCCCCGTAAATGATGACGAGCATGTAAATATGAACGTGATACAGAAGATATCAGGCGAGCCTCGACTAAGAACTATCCACCAGCGTCACCGCGCACATTGCTATTTCGAGAAGAAGGATGTGTCAGAGAACTTTTAATGACTATTTCCAATCTTTCTTAGGATGTGATCATTCCTCTCCAAGTAAGGCAGTCCCCAATCCCTCCATGTCCATTTTGTACTTTTCTTTATGTTATGATTCAAGAATGGATGTGAATGCTATGACATGCACTGTATTCTTCGGCCCCGAAACTGTATTTTTGTCATCGTCCACAAATATCAAAGCCAACCAAATTTACGCTTCATTGCAAAGAATCTAATCCATAAACACATAGGAAGGGTGGCTATTTCCTGCTGAGAATGATGGTTATAGCATGAAACAGCCAATGAAAAGAAGAGAAATCCTAGTTTTCAGTCTTCAAACATGGGTCCCCAGGGCCGGTCGATGGACGCACGATAAATTTCCCATAGCGCTCGACGGTACATTGCCAGAACTGCCGTGGTGGTAATTGTTGTGTACGCGCACACAACCGACACACGACCACTCAATGTGTTGTGCCTCACTTGCGGGTGCGGCCCGACGCGCCTGGCGCCTTCCTTGGACTCTCGTCCGCAGCTCCTGCATATCGTGTTACACGTGTACACTCGCTGGAGTGACTCTACCCTTGCCATAACCACCTCCCGCCTACCTCTAAAGGAAAGCAATAAACAGTCTCCTGCCACCCGCTGTCTCATGTGGGTCCTGCGATTCGCATCTCTGGACACCAACATAACACTGGCAAGAAGTGGGATTTACGGAGTGCGCAGCTCTCTAGGTTACGCCCATGGCTACTGGAGGAATGCAGGCCGCCATCGAGCCTTTTAGCGGCAAGAACTGGTCATCGTGGATCCAGCGCCTGACCTTCTACTTCGTGGCGAACGACGTCTGCGACGAACAAAAAAAAGCGCGCACTCCTCCTGACGTTATGCGGACCCGACACCTTTGAAACTGCCTGCGACTCTGTCACGCCGAAGACTCCTGTAGAGGTGGCTATGCCGACATAGTTGCCCTTCTGCATAAACACTTCGATCCATGGCCGTCTGAATTGTACAGCCGGTACGTATTCCAGCGATGCGACCAGTGGCCGAAAGAGTCGATGAGCATCTACGTTGTAGCCGTCAGCAGCTTGTCAGCTGACTTTAACTTCGGAGTGCCAGCGACAACACCTGCTACATCGACGCCACCGGCAGAAGGCCACGCAGCTGTTCTGGCGAACCCCCACCATGCTGCCCCAAGATGTGATGCTAACAGCACTGGGAGCACGAAACGAACAGCCCCATCTGTAGCACCCACCAATGTTGCTCAAGTTTGAGCGTTCATGCTTGTGCAATTGTCAATGTAAAAGCAATTATAGCGCTTGTCTGGGGCACTATACCAACACGCGCATATTCTGCATGTGCGTCTTTTACTAGAAAAGGCATACATAAGTAATTTTAAGGATTGTAGCGCTTATCACGCTGCGCTGACCATCCAACGGTTGCTCGTAAAGGCGAGTGTTTCCAGCGCTTTTCTAAGACGAGACGGTAGTGGCACCTACTCGCCGCCTTGCGTTCTACACCTTATCACCTCTGAGACGGGCGCGCACACCCGTCTGAGAGCCACGCGTTTCGTTTTCAAAAAAAACTGCCAGATGTCGCTCATGTCTCACGTGTGACGTGACTTGATGCGCTCGTTCGCCTCCGCTGCACGCTCGAGGCACTCCAACATAGCGCCTCCAGAATACCATTCCCCGCTTTTCTTGCGCAGAACATCAAATAAATGTTGTTTTCACTCTCTCCACACGCAATACTTATCGTTTTTCGACGACGTTTGCGACTTCAGATGATGATTGGGTTCGTGGCTTAACGGGGGCGCCCGGTTATCGAAAGAGGCAACGCCTCCTCCATTATATCACACAGGGTTCGTGACGTGGACCAAGGCAGCAGACTTGATGTTCGGGTGAAACTCATTATTCGGCTATATTTTTGCCAGGAAACTGCAGGTCAGATTACAAGTAAATAGGCACCTACAGCGTTGAGCACGGCGTCGACAGGCGATCAGCTCATTAGCACTGAAGCAGGTCTCAATTTATACACGTGTCGTCGGATATTCTAGCGATGTTGCTCGTGGCCACGTAGGTTTCAGAATAATCCTTAGTTTTCCCGTAGTTAGCGTAATCTTAATATTACTATCTACCGCAGCCTTGAAGCTTCCCGAACACTGTAGGTGCGGTTTGCGCTTAACATAGTTTAACGAGACAATAATAAAGTTGAGAAAGGAATGTGGCACTATGTTAACTAACACCATGTTAGTTCATGGGGACCGAGTTTGCGGCCACATTTCGATAAACGCAATGTACCAGGAGCTCCTGTGCTCATATTTAGAAGCACTACCGAACTACAGAGCCCTTCACTACATCATCTCTCAAATATATATCACGTTTTTTTTGAACGCAAAACCCCCAACAATATTTATAACAAGCATAGCCGATTGCTGTGCAGCTACAGAAGTATAAGTAGTAGAAAAAACTTCAGTAGTGAGTGGCGCTTTTGTTGTGTGCATTTTCTTGTTCTAGTGTCCGTGTACATGTGTCCGCCCTTATCAAGGTAAAAGATTATCTTGCTGGCTTGAAACTCTACAAGACTTCCAAGGTGCGCGTGATACGTTCAGGTCAACACTGCACATTAATAAACCAGACGCTTCCCGGCTCTCTTATATAGGCAAATTGATGTGGCCCCAAACTAAGCCATCAAACGTTATATCTTGCCAGAACATTTTCTCCAGAATTGTCATGGCCTTTTTTATCACTGGTAACGTGACATCGCCTTGAAGCTTAAACACAACGAAATGAGGAGAAATAAGTTTCACCATTGTAAGGTTATAAAAATGGTAAATGATTGAACTGATGGTGATAAGATAGACTCAAGACATACCAACGGAATCGAGCACAGAAACGAAACATGCACCCATAATCACAGCGAAGATTTCGCGGTTTGTTTCGGAATCACATCGATCATTGGCAACAGGGCAGTCACCTAGTGTAAAAAATCATCTTTGACGCGCATCACCCATATCTTATAATCTTGTATACGAGAGCACATACGAATAGAGTGTGTTCATGCGAGAATATTGGATATGAGGCGTGTTCATGTGCGCGTTCGTATATGTGTGAGTACACATACGCAAGCGATATTGAGAAATTTCGGGTGGGATGGAGGAGGGGGGGTAATATTTCTTAAACATCTCTTGCCCTTGGCTATGCCGTGATTGGCAAATGGCCTTCGCTTGCTTATGCCACACCTACTCGTAACATCCGGAGTAGTCATCGTTTGAATAACTTCGCAGTAGAACCACTTATACCCTTGTCACAGGGGCACGCCAAACTCAGTAACGACAACCGTCCGTAAACGTATTTATTTTAAATCTCGAAACCGTGCCCTGTGACTTCCTTCACGCTAAAAGTTATCCTTAGTTTTCATCTTGAAGAAAGCCACGTGGCACTCAGTTCCGTGATTGAAGATACAAACGTTAACTGACATTTACTGTAACTGAGGTTAGCGTGCACGCGTAAGCAGGGTATTGGTCTGATAAGTGGAGCCAGGTCGTTGTGCCCACGCCTGTTCGCCGATAACATGTTCCGCACCAGCTACGCTATAGAAGCATTCTCTTCGCTATGAGAGACGTAACCCTTTTGTAAAGTAACGCCTTTTGTAAAGGCATTTCATGAAGCATTTGTTTTTATAAATGAGGCGTTCACTGAACGAATTAAGACAACTGTCTTCGATTCAAAACCAGGTTCAGCAAAGCCGTTTCCGGATTTCGTCGCTGTGTCATTTTCGATGTTAATGCATTTTCATGGTCTTCGCGCTTTCCTATCGGTCAGAGTGACGAGCTGCCAGTCACGAGAGTGACATGAGAAAGCCTCACTAAAATACCGGCTCCTTAAGCACAACGTCCCCGCCACGGCCGACATATAGGATTTGCGCGTATTTCCTTCCCTCATATATTGCCAAATCGAAACACCTAAGCAAAATCGCTATCTTGCGAGAGTTCTTATTGGTTGACGATGAATTCGAACGGCGCACGGAAACACGATTACGACTAGAGAACAGCAACGGCCACACATGAGTTGCTAAGTCGTTTAAAGCAACGAGAAACCTAATTGTGAAGAGGGTCGCCAGCCAAATGCACATGAGCACACACACGAGAAAGACGATTGCGTCCTTGTCAGTTTCTTTTGCGGAAAAACAATTTCACGAATTGCATCCAGTTAGCTCACAGAAGTACTGTTCTCAAGGAACCTATGGCACACAACAATATACCTATAAAGTCCAGGAACGTTGAAAGTTGGGCCACTGGGTGATAGTTCCCATTTCCTTGCGCAACAGCAGCAAATGGAGACCAGGCACCAAGGAAAAAATAAGACAGACAGACGCCCAGAAAGATCCGTGAAAATTTTGTATTTCTGAGCGTCGTCACAGCTGGCGGTTTTCATAGCGATTACACGAGGCTGGTCATTGCTCAGACTAACAGCGCCGGCACCTTGAAATCAGCGGGGCTGGACTTCAACGACGTCAAGCGGTGCTTGACTTCAACGGTGCTTCCTTCAAACGACGTCAGCGGAAAGGCTGCGTGGAACCCCGGTCATGGAAGATTTGAGGGCCGCCTGTTGCGCAGCGCCCAGGTCGTTGAATTCGCCCCAGAGGAAGATGTCAGGATCATCCTGCAGTGCCTCGCGCAAAGCTTGACGTATTCGCTCCGAATGTCCCTCGGGTGGCTCGTAGACCACCACGCAAGCCAAGAAAGTCCACAGGCAGAGGCAGCAGACCTCGTGGTTAGCTCTGAAGCTGTCGTTCTCAGGAACCAACACGCAGGCGTAGGTGCGCCCCAGCCGTACATTGCACGAAAATGCCGTCTCGCGTTCACACTGGATAGCCTCCTTGAAGCGTGTCACGAAATCGTTACAATTGACGTCCATAGTATGGTCGACGTGATAAAGAACCCAGGGACCGATGAGCCCTCTCTCAGTAAGGTAGGTATACATCGAAGACACGTGGTTCAAACGCTCGTTCAAGTTCGATATGGCTTCCGCATGGGTGCGAAGAGTGTTGACGGCGACTGGCACGGGCATACCTCGTACCTTCGGAGTGGAAAGAAGGATTTCATCGTCCAGGCAGTAGAGCTCATCAGCTTGCAAGCTGGAGAGGCGACAGCACAACCTGTCCAAGTCAACGGTTGTCATTCTGGTCGACGAAAATACCTAGCAGAGGCTTGTTGTGTCGCTTTGAGGCTAAAAGTACAACGGTTCCGATTTCCGAAGCCGATGTTCACCACCAGGTCCGATGCGTCGTAAGTCCCGTTGGACGTTCATTTACCAGTGGGTTCTACGCACTTATGCACGATGCGCCAGTGCGCCGTCCCTTAAAGAGCTCACGTGTACAGAACAGCGTTGGTAAGCGCATCGACAGGCTACACCATTTAAGGTAACTACTCGAACGGCGTCAGTAGTGCGCGTTTTAATCCTGCACGATTGTGGTAGGCACGTCTTATCATGATGGTGCTCTAAAGTTCGAAGCAATGACTAATGTGTTGGCGCTTATCTATCGAAAAGTACTGTAAATTGATATTGGCCTTGGAAGGTGTAACGAAAGGCGACAGAAAATTTGTTCACGCAACACCAAATCGCGACGTATCATTTAAGTGTGATGTAAGGTAAGGGGGGGGACTATATTATAGTAAAATAAAACTTTTAATTGCATTTTTTGCATGTTTATAATTTCAAGTATTACAAAAAATAGTCCGAATTTCCTTTATGGTATAAGTGGTGTTTTGGTAGATAGCGGACTGTCCGTTTTGTATTGTTTTTATCATATCACTAAATTTTTGGGGCGCATACTGGTGGTTTACTAATGTGGGCTGGCGTACGGTTCGGCGCATCGTTGGGTCGATAAGGCCTTTCTCCCTTTCAGGCAGTATTTTGTCGCGTATCTTGTGATGAAATGATATCAGTCACGGAACGAAATAAAAATGGTGGAGTACCTATTGCCATAGACATCAATGCCCACCGTACCATTGAAGCGCGCCTTGGTGAAAAGGGAACAAATAAGAGAAACCGAAAGTTTAATTGACTTTTTTTTAAAATACTCGTATATACGCCACCGTTAACTAGTTATTTATTTTGTGGTTTATCTGACACTTGGCTAAATAGCTGACCTTCTCATGTTTGGGTCGAGCTCCTTAAATGAGCGGGGGGGGGGGGGGGTATGCAGGCAATTCGTTATGTGGGCTTGTGTTAGTTCGCCGCAATCTCAGATCAACGAAGCATCGCTCAATTGTACGCGATGAATTTGTGTGTTTCGGCGGTTGGTTTATTTATTTGCGAACGGGTTGTTTACTGGCGTACCCCTTTAAAAAATCCAAACTTGCTCACTGAAAGAGAAGATATTGACCCCTGTGACTGCACACTGTATACACTACTGTAGTTTTTTGCGGACACCAAGTTTTTGATGGCCGACTTGAATCCACTGTTGAAACAGGAGGGGGAGTGGGGAGGTCTCTTTCTTGTTCCTCGCTTCTTATAAAAAAGGCGACATATCCTAAACATTGAAAGGTTCGATGCCATGCGAAGCAGTCAGTGATTAGATGCTTTTGCAGCTAAAAGTTACGAATCGTACTGGTGCCTTTACGTAAGTTCAGCAATTGTTTGCGCAATATGTGCGTGCCAGGCACCTCGGTGCAATGTTACATCTAAAATTGTGTGTGTGTGTCTGTGTGTGTGCGTAGGTGTGTGTGTGCGTGTGTGTGTGTGTGTGCGTGTGTTTTCATGTGTGTGCGTCTGTGTAAGTGTGCGTGTGTGTGTGCGTGCGTGTGCGTCTGTGTAAGTGTGCGTGTGAGTAAGTGTGTGCGTGCGTGCGCGCGCGCGTGTGTGTGTGTGTGTGTGTGTGTGTGTGTGTGTGTGTGTGTGTGTGTGTGTGTGTGTGTGTGTGTGTGTGTGTGTGTGTGTGTGTGTGTGTGTGTGTGTGTGTGTGTGTGTGTGTGTGCAATTATGGGGGGTAGAGTGGATATTTGGCATCGTCTGCCGAAACGTCGCTTATTACCAAACCATTTCAGAGCTAAAATCATACTCAGCACCTAGACAAAAACGCAAATGTATTTACGGTTCATTACCGTCTTTTCCCCAAGACGCACAACATGACACCGACATCTGGTAGATTTATGGGGGTCTTTATTTCTTCGTTTCTCTTTATTTTATTGTGAACGAGCATTTTCCGGTTACCTGAAACCCTGGTTGGTGCCCTCCAAATTTAATAGTGCGTTTCTTTCCAACGAGACAAACTGCTGTCTGTCTCGTTGGAAAGAAACCATTAAATGTCGAAGTTGAATTTCGCGCTTTCGGTTTCTCCTACGAATTTCACCGAGAGACGGCAGCACCCTACCGTCTCAGCGCTCGATTGGATTTCAGTTTAAGAATCCCACTAACCGATCTTCTTGCGCAGAACACCAAATAAGCGTTCATTCTCTCTAAAGCCTCGCTTCTGCGAAATGTCTCTTTCGAAAGACACTAATCTACATATGAAGTTTGGCCGAGCCCCTTTCTGTAGAGGCAGCGGCTGTTCTTTCCTTTTCTAGTGCTTTTGTGCAGTATCGTGTTCGGTTTATTTCCGCACCCTATGGGTAGAACATAGTGTTTGCGTTTGCACATTGCTGTAGCCAGTTGCCACAACACTTGTCACCGCAGTGACCGATGCTTTTCCGAGACGTATCGAGATGCGCATGCGCGATAACCACAGAATATCTGACATGTTGTCTAAGATATGTATTACGGCCCAGCTCTGGCTAATATCATAGTTGTCACACCTGAAGAAAGATTCAAGTTATATACACTTTTGTGCAGTGATTACAGTGAACTAGAATCAATACAGCAGTGATTACCACCTGGGGTGTAGCCTGAGGGTGGCACTCTATGCTCGTGCCCCTCCAGCAATTTTTGTTCGCCACGCATACATAGCTAGAAATGACCATTTGCCTGGCCGGCCCCCACTTTTTGATCAAGAAAAGAGCCCCTCCCCCTCCCTCCCCCCAAAGAATGTCTGCGTACAGTCCTGTTTACCACAAAGTGAAACGTGGCGCAAATCTTTCGCGCCTGTTATATTTCGCGCTCTCATTATCTACGAACAAGGCTTACCGGTCGATTACAGCACCAAACGATCCCTGCGTCAACTTTCGTTTCTGCGCAGTAGTCATTTTCTAACCAAATAATCCACCTACGAATTCGGGTCGACAACTTTCTGTACCGGGGCAGGTGCATTTTTTTTTTTTTTTGGGGGGGGGGGGGTAGACGTTTTGGTCGCGCTGTGTGTGTATCCCCCAATGAGTAAAGCTCCGTGTTTATGCCAGCGCTTAGAGCGCTTCACTTCGCTGTATCCAATGGCTCCTACAGTTGTCACAGTGCCCCATCTTTATGTATAGCAACTGAATACAATAAGCTAGGCGTTATCGTGATGCCCAAAAAAGATTCTCATGCTATACCTCAGATAGTATCCCGATACCCGTATCTTCAATACTTCGCCACACTGGCTAAACGCGGGTTGTTGCTACCATAAAGAAAGCCGCGGATAATACGCGTTGTTTTTGTTTTCTTTTGTTTCCCGAAGCTTTACCAAACTACACAACGCAGTGCTGCTCTCTTGTACACCGAAGTTGCATTTCGCGCTTTAAGTAATGGCTTCCAATACTCACACACAGATGGCAGCACCAGGACGTTGTTACGCCCAAGTTTTGTTTTCGCGAACGGCTGTTTCCGAAGTCTCTTTCTATATCAGGGCTTTCGCGGCTTTGGTTTTTGTTTTACTTGGAGCCTGAGTGTTGCGGTTGCGTCGTCTGTGCATTTCCGACGGGTGGAGCTCATCGTTTTCGGCAGTGCTTGAAGCGCCTCGCATCGTAGTAGCCAGCGCCTGCGACAGTTGTCACCGTTGGGACCCACCCACACGTCTAGCGATTGAAGACATCTTGCTAGACGTTATCGCGATACCCATAAAAGATACTCAAAACGTATCTGACATAGTGCCTGAGCAACAGGTATCTTCGATATTGCACCGCGCTGGGTTGAAGCGTGTAATTGATACCCTAAACAAAGACGCAAATTACGAGCGCCTTTTTTGTTTGTTTTCTGAGGCTTTGCTAAGACACACAACGCTGCGCCGCCCTTTCTTGAATACTTCTGGAATACCAATGTCGCATTTCGCATTTTCAGTATTGGTTTCTAGTACCCACATACAGATAACAGCACCAGGCCGCTCTTAAACACAAGTACAGTGTACTAGAATTCTAGTACACTGTAGCACAAGTACCGTTTTTGAGAAGCAGCCGTTTCTGAAGCCACTAATCTGTAAACGAAGTCGAGTCGAGCCGCTTTTTGTGTCGAGCCACGACAGTTTTGGTTTTCTTTTTCTTGAGGCGTGTGTGTTGCGCATCCCCAACGTATGAAATTAACGGCTTGGTATTAACGCCAGTGGTTCGAGGGCCTCGCATCGCTGTAGCCAAAGGCCCCCACAGTCGTCACGGCGGCACACCCATATGTCTAGCGGAAGGACACATGTTGCGAAAAGTTATCGCGGTACCCGAAAAACATACCGAAAACGTATCTGGTATGGTATCCTAGATACGTGTATCTTCGATATTGCAAGCACTAGGTTAAAGCTTATTCTTGGTACCCCAAAGAAAAAAAAATTACTGTAATTTTTTTTTTTTTGCTTTTTGAGGTTTTATCAGGACTCACAACGCAGCGCTGCTCTGTCATATCCCAAAGTTGCATTTTGCCCTGCAAGCGTCGGCTTCTAATACTCATCAACAGATGGCAGCACCAGGCCGCTTTTGCCCGCTAGTTTCGTTTTCACGAAATAGCCGTTTCTAGAACCAGTAATCCGTATACGAAGCCAGCTCGAGCCCCTTTCTATATCGGGGCCATTTGCAGTTCTGGTTTTGTTTTTTTTTTGTTTTTTTCTTGGGGCGTGAGTGTTGCGGTCGCATTGTCTGTGTATCTCCGACGGGTGGAGCTCGGTGTTTACGCCAGCGCTTCGAGCGCCTCGCATCGCTGTAGCCAGTGGCCGCGATTGTTGTCACGACTGCGAGCCCGTGCCGATTGAGTGCGGTCGCCCGGCCTTGAGTAACCGTCCGGAATCCGGCATCGCATGGCCTCGGAGGATCACTCGGCGCCTGGGCGTCGCATGGAGGAAGTTTCGGGGAGCTGACACGCCGTGGATCTGGTCGGGAGTCAGGTACGTTGTTTTGTGATCGTCCACGCCGTCAGAAGGTGTTTACATTAGCGACGACATCGCGGCGATTTCGCACTGCCGGGCGCTTACGATTTTCCGCTCCCCAAATCGCAGTTCTGTTTTTTTCCGTCGACAAACACGATTCGAATAAAGGCGTACCTGTTTCGGTGCGTTTGTACCGGCAGCGTGTTTTTAGAAGTCCGTGCGACTTCCAAAGCTTCGTGAGGTCGAACACAAACATGCTATATGTTACGTGTAATAAACAAAAAAAAATATTGCGCAAAGTAAGAGGTCACACATCTTTCCAAACTTAAGTAAACGTTTGGGTAAAGAAACGGAATGACTTACAACGGATATGTTGCCATCGACGGCGACTTCCCCTTCGTGTCTAATGCCGAAAATATGCGTTGTGAAAAAAACGAATACTTTTCGCGCGTTCAATTTGAAGCGTTTTGAAATCCAAAGAGACTGGCTTATGCACGTGGTTGTCAACGTTGTGTTTAACGGACCGGCCTGTGCGATTCGAAAAATGCGTCACCAACAAAAACGTTCTTCGAAACGGACACGTTTTCAAAACCGAAACGGAATTGTGAATCTATCACGTAGGTCATCCCTGGTGTTTTAAAATACCACACCACCTTTTTTGGTTATTTAATTATAGTGAGCCGTTATGGTACCTTCATCTTTCTGAGCATATATGCGTGAAATATTAACTAGGTAATGTAATGAACGGGTTGTGGGCGAAGCACAGCATTTTCTTTTTCACCCTTGAGGAAATCACGCCCCGATTACTCCCTTATGGTGTAACTATCTCAAGCGCATCCTTGCGACCCCATTTTTTTGAGTAGGTGCATAGCTTTCCGGAGCTGGGTTTCTTTTTGTGAGTTCGTGTACACGCCTTGACGGCTAATGTGTTGTCGTGCTTAACGGGGAGGGTGCTGGTCCGTGTTCCCGGCTTCCTGCGGCAGCATTTTCATTGGCGGGAAAAACTGAGAGAGCACTCGTTCGCACGTAGATATAGGCGGCACGTCAAAGAAAATCCAAGTGGTCCAGATCTACGGGAAACTACTGCCAACCCCTTGTCCGTCGCCCTGTAATCACATCGTGCTTATTGTAAGTACGGTAGGGAACACTGGAGTTGCTTGTTTACAGTTACAGCGAATGAACGCCGTGTGCAAGAACAATATTCTTCGAAAAACTACATGCTCTCTAGTAATTAAGAATGTCACGTTCACATATATACATAGCAAGTAATCGTTTAAGCTTGAATTCTATGTTTCCCGTCATCTTGCCGAGTAGCGTCCGTATTACAGAGACATCACGGCCCTACGTATTATTCGTCCACGTAATTTTACGTGTGAATGTTCCGTAAAGTATTAGTCCGTTTTGTGACGCTGGGTTATATGTTACCACTTCAACGATCACTCGCATTCCTACATTGCGTCTTTCCGACTATTTCATTGCCTTGAAATTGTTTACTTTGAATTTTTGTTCGCTCGGCTTTTTCGCTCCCTTCTTAGTGAAAGAAAAAGAGATTCTGTCTGTCTTGATTCTTGCGTCTGGAATGTGTTGTATTTCACAGGTCCGCAGACCTTGCGCGACAAGTTCGCAAATCTGCGTAGGAAAAGCGGCGTTTGTTTCTGGTTGCGACATTTTTTTTCTGGTTCCTTTATATAGCCGCTTAGCTAAAACGCGACGATCTTGACACAACAGCTGGAAAGACGCACCTCATGCGTGCGATTGTGCTTTTTTTTTTCGGCTGTCCTATTGTGTTCTTCCACAAATGTGCTTTCTCTTTGCGTCGTAAACGTATGAAGGTTCTCACCGCTTTTGGAAGGGAGATGGGCTGCCCTATGTATAGATTATCGCGTGTGCACACGCGATGATCCATATATAGGGATTTTCTTTCCGACCGAGTGCAAATTCATAGAATGCTTACAAGTTTGGAAAATCCTTGAAAACCCCGAAAGTACGTCATAATTTTTGTTTAAAACCCCCAACCTGCGCCTAGTCCACCCCGATGCCTTATGGCTTTCATTGCTGTTCATTTGTAACGGGTGTTCGCAGAGTGTCATGAACTAAGAATGTTGCATGAAGGGGTGGAGCATTTTGGATGTGCGCGTCGTTAAGTGACTAATAATGCGATGTCATTCCACTGATCTGTCAAGCGTAGCGTAAGCTTCACGAACAAGAGATAAAACTTATCACTTTGGGTTTCGGAGTTATGCGGTTGTGAAGCTGCGCAGGCGCGCGGTTACGTATGTATCTCATGCGCTTCTTCAATGAAAACTTCGAAGTCTGGCGCTTGTGTGTCGCATTGCCTTGTCTCTCGTCTCTTAAGTTTGCGCAACTTAGGAGTTCAATGGATTTCCAGCTAGCCGAAAACTGCACGTTGCTAAGGTGTTATTTCATTGACCTTTTAAAACAGGTCACCGTTTCACACCTGATTATCACGCTTCCTGGGAATAAATTTGATGCGAGTCAGCCAGTGAGTAGCTGCCAATGCCATTTTTTTGTCGCTGTTAGCGAAGCGTTGCGAGGTGTTTCGGCAGCTTTGCCTAAATAGAGTAATACTGCGCACATCATCCGCTTAGCAAGCACGCCTGCATGGTACACTGGCGTCGAAATGGTAGCAAGTCGTGGCCACATCACGGCGTACTTGTCAAGTTACAGAGTGCACTTGCAGGTATCGACAATGTAAAGGTGGATCGGGTGTGAGCATCCGGTTGACAGCCTCTTATTCTTCATTAACCTCTCCATAATACAGAGTCCTGCGCATGAATGCAGCCGCAGCTAGAAGGCGCAGCATAAATTACGCCTCTGCGGCAATTCGCTCTCGTCCACTTTACGAGTGATCTAGTCTTCAAGCAGCAAGAAGACCACATGTCAGGGACGTAGCCAAAAGGGAGGGGGAGGGTGCATGGTTCAAACCTCTCCCACCCCAAAAATTTACAAATTTCAATTTTGTTTGCTTATGTATACACTCACGCACGCATACATATGCACGCGCAAACATACATCAGCATGGTTACACCCTGACCCCCCCCCCCTCCTTCAGAAAAGTTTCTGGCACATGTGGACACGTTCGCCTTCGCAACTTGTTCGTTCTCGCAACCATGAATTTTACGAATTTCTGAATTTCTACAAAGTCAACGAATTTTAATCCCGTATTAACACTGTGCAACGAAAAGTTTCTTTCTCAAAACCTCGTAACAGTGCATAGGTTTTGGGAAATACCAAGTGCACAATGAACACTCTGAACGTAGAGATTCATGAGTTGTGGCTGTACCTTCTTTGCGCCTAATATTTCCCAAAAGAGCAAAAAATATGTGTGTGAAATCTGAAGTGTAGCTCTTCGCTTTCCTTTCCATTTTTCCTTGCTTTTTTTTTGTCTTGTTTTATCGGTGTTGGCGGAGCGCTAGACAGCGGCGGCGGTTGCGCGACGGGGTCGCATCCTGATGTCTCTGACTTTGTCGGTATTTCGTGTTCGTTTTTATCTTTCTTCGAAGCAGCTATGGCGGGGCGCCTCGGAGATGCCCTTTCAAGGCCTAGCGCAACTCCTGGCAACGGCGCATCTGTGTTCGCCAGGCTTCTTTTCCACTCGCATTTCCAGATCGCGCTTCTTTCGCGGCTTGTTTGCGCCACAATTGCCGTTCCGCTGCCGGAGTCAACGAATCGCCTCGTAATTCGCTTCGTGGAGATCCTCTGGAAATCACGTATGTGCGAATCTACGTTGTGTTCCACTACTGCCTGCCTCGGTTTCAGCCCACTGAAAGGAAGAGGATACGATCGCGTCCGATTACGATAATTTTGGCCAAATTTGAGTGCAGCATTTGCTCACATAGTAGCGGCTTCAGCTGAAGCTGTTCATTTTCTCTATTGCTGCCAAACCTCACGTAGGCTTTGCTGTATAAAAGCATGATCTCATGCCCTATATCAGGAGCATAGACAAAATGGTGGTTAGCTGGGCCACTTGTTATACCGGTTCATGATGTAACTTGTAAAAAAAAATGAACGGGGACACAAAAGATTTGGTTTGTGTTTCCCTCTTATTTTGTGTCCCGGCCATTCTGGCGCACTTACTCAATGAATATAGACAGAAGTTTTTTTTTCAGGGGGAGGGGGGGCTTTTCTGATGTGAAGAAGGAGTGGGAACGAAACATAGTTAGATATTGCGGTTTGCATGCCATGGCGAAAAATATTCGAATGGGGGTGGGGGGTGGCATGGATCCCCTGTGTCACTTTCTGGCTACGCCACTGCCTCGCATGCGATCCGTACATCGTCATCATCAGCGTGACTACGCGCCACAGCAGGAAAATGAGCCCATTTCGTATTTCGCCAATCAACTCAGTCATATGCTTGCAGCGCCAACGTTATATACCCGCGAACTTCTGGGTCTCACCCGCCCACTTTCTTTTCCGTCTTCCGCTCGCGCGAATGCCTTTACTTGAAAGCTGGGCTGTTACTCTTATTTGCCTGCAGTGGTTTCTTGCCTACGCCTTTGTTAATTTCTTCGTTTTGTTTTCGTCTCATAACTCATCAACACCCGTTTCTTCCCTGACCCACTTTGATCGCTGGTAGTCTGCCATTGAAGTAACTAGAAAGTCTGCCTCGGTGGAACAGTGGCTAAGGTGCCTTGCTGCTGACCCAAAGCTTGCGAATTCGACCCCGACCACGACGGAAGCATTCAGATGGAGGCGACCGTGTACTGTGTGATGCGAGTCCATGTCAAAGAACACCAGGTGGTCAAAATACGCGGAGCCTTCCACTACGGCGTCTCTCATAATCATGCCGTGGTTTTGGGACGTAAAACCCCCAGTATATTATCAACCAGAAAAACGTAGTAGAGTGGAGTGGAGCACGTTCGTCAAGGTTTCTCTCACCACAAATGCTAGTTATCCCTTGCGAGTAAGAGCGTTTAATGCTAAGTCGGGTCGACGCTGCGAATATAGGACAGGAAAATGATAGGTCCAGCGTCAAGGGACAAAAAAATAGTTGTAGAAATTGTGAGCCTAAAAAATTGCTTTAAAATGCACATATATACCATAAAAAGCGGACACGGGGATGAATGGCACCGTGGCTCAGTGGTAGAGCATCGGGTGCGTCATTCTAAGGTCGCGGGTTCAGATCCTGCCTGTGGCAAGTTACATTTCCGCCCAAAGTATTCTTTGTTCACATTTAGATCACGATTGCTTTTAACAACAACCCCTATACGTTTCTTGGCTTCTTCGACTTTTCAAACTAAAACGAGCCCTTAAGCTCACTCTGCTTGGCCCCTGAGACATTTGCTCAAGGCGACCGGAGGGTGAAAGTAATTTTTTGTTCTTCTTATCAGATAGTTCTGAAATATAGCATGTCCGCCATCTTGTGACGTACATAACGGCCTCAATAAATGAACAATCACAAACATAAGTTAATCTAAGTGTTATGCTTCAAGCTCACATGCGAGGCAGGCCCGAATAAATGTTGCCTGCCATCTGAGCACAAAGCTTCGATCAACAACGGTTTAATGAGATTTATTTTCTAAAATAATTTTTAAGTACAAAAATAACACCATTATTTTCCAATGTGGTTAGTTTTGTGGTTACTTTTCTTTAGCTGTAATATTCAGTGTGGTTTGATCGCATTTACTCTGTATAAAAGATTACTTAAAACCGTAACTGCCATTTAGGAGTAATTTTCACATACCTGTGTCATTAGCAAACAAACACACTCATGGACCCCCTGCATTCACACTTTTATCACCCTGTCTCTTAGACGTGGAGAGTGGCCAAAATACAGAGCATGATAGACGGGCACAAAGTACATATACACAAAGGATGAAGGTCGTATGAAATTGAATATACGTTTTGCTGTGCGGGGCAGGAAGTACTTATTGATTCTACTTTTCCGCTCATCACTACCTGGTGTTCAGAATATGTAATTTTTTATCCGTTCCAGTTTCCCTAATAGTAATTTTCTGATGGCCCTTATTGTTTCATATATCGTGACTTCTAAATTTGCTCGGCAATTGACAGCCTACCAGTGATGCCATGGATGCAGCTTCTAAACCTTCTGCCACTCTAGCATGGAGCTTTAAATGACGTAAATGCAGCACAATTTAACCGCTTCAGAGTGACAAAGACGTGGCCGTAGCTTTATTTACGTCTGCATGTATACGAAAAGAACAGGCATGTCAGGTTTTGATAATGTTAAAGTGACCTCACAAATATCAGAATCTGTCATATCGGTGCACAAGCATGTCGGCTTAAAACACGTCAATACAAGCAGTCTATGATTAATTGGAGGAAAATCGTTTGAACAAAAAGGTACCTTTCATAAAACGTTAGTCGTTGAGGGCGTGTGCGATAAAAGACTTTTGCATAATCACCTGATGCTTTTCTCTTACCTGTCAGTTCACATGCTACATATCTACAAGCTCCGCTGTGCATAATCATCATTTTGAAAAAAATAAAGCGATATGTCTACCTTTTTTCCTGAAAAGAAACATGTGTACCACGAAAGGACAGATAAGAATATCAAAGAATTGCAGTAGAAACAACCAAAATGGGAAAGATATTGTGGGAATAAAAGGCGGTACTCCAAATTTATTATATAAGCTTGATTGTTTGGGAGAAGTAAGTTTCGGTTGTGTTATTTTCTTTATCCTAAATTCTACACAGGTGTGGCACGAGCAGTTACAACTGCCTATTTACAGAGTCAGTCTCAAACGGACAGTAATGTCAAGCAACAAATCGGTTTGCACAAATTGTTTCTTTTAGAAAAACTGCACAGTCGTTAAGTATTGTCATCTGTAATAATCAAACAAAACGTTAAGGTTAAAGGTTCGTTTTCAGATTCCATACAAAATTTTCTCCGCATCGACATCAAGTCGCGTCATCGATTCTGAAACATTTTCTTTTTTTTGTACTTTGGCCAGATTGGTTCACTCATTTCGATCCTAATGCAGGTTAAAAAGCACAATATGGTCAAACTTTTCGGACCTTTCCACCAGCTTGTCCCTCATTACCATAGCATAGTTTTGTGAAAGCTTGCATTCGCAACCGTAAAACCCTGGCAGACATTAGTGTTTCATTTCTCTAATTCAATTGAATTTATTGAACATCTGAGCGATGTTATCAATCATCATTTGAGAGGTTAATATTATGCTATCCTTAGAAAAAGAACAGCCATGCCTGCGCGAATCGTGCAGCACTGTCACAGCGAAAGCTGGAATAGCGGCCTTTCAGAGGCTCTTTTTAATACTATTTCGGTTGCTGTTGCAAGCAGACTTGAATGTACCCACTGCGCCATAAGTAATTGTGCAGTAGCTGCAGGCATTTACAATGCCATCTATCGTCCTTCCTCGAAGAAGCCTGGTACCCGCTGCACAATTGCGAGGAATCTTGTGCATTTTTTTTGTGCTATGGCTTACGACAATAATTTAGTATGCTATAAGCTTTTCTAATCCCCACAAACTCCCCACAGTGGGTATGCGGCACAGTTGATAGGTGAACAAGATCAAGCTTTCGTAATGGGTTGGAGCATTCCACGATCCACTCTGAGTGCAATTTGCATTGTGTGACACCTGGTTGTTACCTTTGCTGTTCGAAAATGCTTTTTCACTCGAGTCGTGATTCCGCGATTCCTTTCCCAATATCAAGCCTGCCTAAGGCCAGTTTGTAACAAAGTTCCAGGCATCGGCGTGGCTCAGTAATAGAATACTGAGCTGGTGTGCACATGACGTGGGTTCTAATAATAATGTGTCTTTGGTGTTCTTTCTTCACATAATGCTTTTCCTGTTTTGTGGTTACTGACACCGACGGTGACGGCGGACAACTAAGGCGCACGCAACTCTTGTTATGATCTCATAACAGCTTTCGCTGTAAAATGTATGGGCCACGTGAATAGTGTGATTCCCGCTACTGGCCGCTTGTCACCTAAAACTGATCAACAAAACACACCGATACGTAACGCATACATTATTAATAGTTTCAGGAACACGTAAAGAATAATGGAGATACCTAAGGAGACATAAAAGTGAAAAAAATTAACTGGTTTAGAATAAGAAAGCGTTCTGAAAGCCATATAATGTCCTTGGTCTTACCAACATAGGTTCATTATTGAGGGAGGAAATGAAGCTCAAAGTACCCTTTTACAATGATAGCAGTTATGATATCACTATACGGGCCGCCTGTGTGCTATAGTACCCGCCGCCAGTATCTTTAACCTCTATTGAACGAACTGAGGAAAAGAAAACTTCAGGAAATAAAAACACCTAGGACGCAATAAAATTCTAAACTCGGGCCCCTCCGAGTCAGCCCAGTATTCTACGACTGAACTACGTTTGTGCTTGAAACTCCTTTGCAAAGTGGCCTTAGGCAGGCTTGAGTCAGGAAAGGAACCGCGTTATTATCAGTAATAACCACTTTAGAATGACAAATAAACAATTTGGTGTCACATAATGCGAAATGTGCAACGAGTGGCTACTCGAATGCGCCAAATTTTTATGAAAGCTTGATCTTATTCTGCTGTTAACTGTGGCGCATATCTACTGAGGGGGATCGTGGGAATTACAAAAGCTTCTGGCATGATTTTTTATCGTCGTCAGCCATAAAACATGAAAAATGCGCAATGTTCCTTGCAAGGGTGCAACGGGTACCATGGTTCCCCGAAGAATGACCAAACATGACATGGTAAATACCTGTCTACTGTACAAGGATTCATCGCGTAGTTGGTACCCTGCAACTGCGCTTGCAGCAGCTACTCAAAGAGTGTTAAAAAAGGTTCTGAAAGGCCGCTGTTTTAGCTGCGCGTTCCGCGCAGGCCTGGTAGATTTTTAATTTTAGCGCCGAATCGTGCGTGGGTGACGTCACGAACTTCCAAGTGTGTTTGTTGAATGTTTACTACATTCGCTCGACGGAATTTTCGAAAACTTGGTATGTTAGGTCTCTGGCCCCTTCAAGAGACAATGTACTTCATATTTACTAGTTAGAAGCCACGTAGGCTTGAGTGAAAGCTGTCCAAATTCATGGCATCACGGCGTTTTGTGCAAGAGTTTGTAGGTGGCTTCGTCATTCGTATTTCTTTTTTTGTGCGTTTATTGTTTAATAAACGACTTATCGCGGTAAACACAATGATTTTGGACTCCTAAGATGGCAACGTACTGATACCAGAAAACCATTTCTCTTTATATCGTTTCCGTTTAGTAAGCAGTCACCGTGAATAGAAGTGAATTTGTAGGCTTTGTCCTTTTAATGACATCAACAAATACCTACTTCACTGGTAATTCAAGACATATGACACTTATAGAATCGTGTCTATGTGACCTTTAATTACGCGATAATTACGTATGGTGTATTTATGTATGATATACTTATCATACTTGCGTTACAGCTGTTCGCCATAAAAAGCGACATATAAATGAAAAATTTGGTTCGGCGATTCTTTGAAAATCATCTAGCCAGCTCCTTCGGACGCCACTGATCCTAGGGTGGCTTCCAGATTTATGTTTGAATACTGACTGCTGTATAGGTAAGAATCTCTCATTGCTGAAGTTTAAATGTCAGCAATGATGCCAATGCATCGGCCTAAAAGTTTAGCGGAATTTCGCGACGTCAAATTTCCATCTTTGTTTGGGCCTTTAAACCTTAATAACAATTGTAGTGATTGTTTGCCGTTCGTCAAATCGACAAGAATTAGAAAGAAGTATTTACGATGTTTTCGAACTTTTTAGGGCGTAGAGCTTATGTGCGTCATCACACAAAAGGTTCGGCGTCATCGCAAAGCGGTAGAGCAAGAAATAGCGCAAACCTCAAAATACATTGGCTCTAGGCGCGTGTGAACCACGTGTTCTCTTTGTTTTTGCAGCGCTCGTGTTACTAAAAAATGTGGACCATTTCTCGGGCATCACCGCTACTCTCCCCCGCAAGAGGGTTAAGAAAGGATAGTAGCGCATTTCGCTTCGTCCCCAAAGGAATACTATGCCATGTCCAGCCACAGTGAAACATTTTGACCCCATGTTCACGGGAGAGTGCCAGCACTGTGGGGAAGTGACAGACGCCTATCACATGGTGTGCGCCTGCCGAGATAATCAAGCCATTACTTCTAACACAAATTTAGGCGAGAGCACTCGGAGGCGGCCCTGCTTGGCGTCTCAGACCTTCAGGCCCAGCAGGCCTTGGTCCAGACATCCAGGACGGTGGCTTTAACCAATAGGCTTCCAGAATAGAGACTCCAGCTAGTCGTAAGGGGGCTCTAAAGAAGTCGTACACCTCTCTTTTTTTGTGAACAAATGCTTTTCACTCCCACCACCACCACCACCCCGAAGTGAAACCCTGAAGGGTTGTGAAGAGCCCCGCCGTGGTGGTATAGTTGCTAAGGTACACAACTGCTGACCCGCAGGTTGCGTGATCGAAACTCGGCCACGTTGGCTGCATTTTCGATGAAGGCGAAAATGCTGTAGGCCCGTGTGCTCAGACTTGTGTGCACGTTCAAGAACCCCACGTGGTCGAAATATCTGGAGCCGTCCACTACGGCGTCTCCTATATTCATATGGTGGTTTTGGGGCGTCAAAGCCCACATATCAATCAATCAATCGATAGGATGCGAAGCAGCACTGGTGCGCACGGCGTTGACCCGGTTTAAATGGGCGTCGATGCGGGTGCTGGAAGAACGATTTGAAGCAAAAATCAATGTAGCATTTACTCGAGTAGACATTTGTTTGAAGCACAAAGACATGAGAGGTGAGTTGGGTTTCGTGTAAATTTCATGGCAGATAAACGAGAGAGCGAAAGAGTGTTCCCATTCGATGTGCGGTCGATCGTTGGGGGCGATGGAGAGGGTGAAGCAAGATATAAGTGTGTTGCGAGCGGGCGCAGAAGCCGGCTGCTATACGGGCTCTGTGCCGAGCGTGCTGCAAGTGAGAGAGCGACGTCAGCGCGCACCTCTGTGAGAACCGGGTGAAGGGAACGTGAGGTCAACGCGCAGCTGTGGCGTGACCTACTGGGGCACCACTCCAACACCTGTGGCGAAGGGAATGTGTAGCGACGCGTTCGTACGCACACGCGTGCGAACGGATGCACGTGTGTACAGCGTTACACACTTGAGTCAAAGAGCTGCTCCACGTCTAAAGAAATGAATTTACATTCCCCTGAAGCTTAACTCGAGGCGATCACGAGTTTTAACGTACTGTTATTCTGTGGTGCCTGCGCGAAAAAAGGGATCTCTTAAAATGTTCTGTTTGGTTTCACCGCCGTGTCTACTTAAGTGCGCAGTTTTAAGTTGTACATATACATGCACACGCGTAAACACATCCATGATCACCAGCTTATTTTTATCATAATTAAAATACAATCTCGAGGCCTCTTCATATGATATCGAGTTGACCTTGTCTTTAAGCGTAGAAGTTTGTCTAGTTGTTGTCTAGTTTGTCAATCTTGTCCATTCTAGTGATTTGTAGTTTGCGCTGTGTCTTTTTATATAATGAGTTGTTCCTTTCGATAGAATTTAGGTTTGCATCAGGCGCTTGTACTTTCGTGTTCTCCCTTTGTTTCTGTCAATTTTAAGCTACCAAGTTATCCAAATGGCCCTCAACTGATCCCACACAGTGCTTTCAAGTCCAGCTCGATATGTTAAACCAGTTGATGCATAGCCACTTTTAAAGGCCTGGTGCATGGTACGATGCCGTTCTTTACGTCGCTTCAGTTAACGGCAGAGCTGCGGCTAGTTATAGTGCTTACCACGAATGGGTGTTCGCACGTGACACTCCAGTTCCCTGATACATTTATTGATGGTGTGACTGCCCCGGTCACGGGAAGGGCATTAGCCGCACATTGAAACGGGTCAAAGTAAGTTCGAGCGTGAATAGGGCCACTCACGGTAAATCAGATTGCACCATTAAGGGTGCTTTGAACACTCAAAACACCATTTTCATGAGTATTCAGAAACACCAAAGCACACATGCAATGGGTGTTCTTGTTTGTCAAAACACCTTTATCCTAGGGTGTTACAGACATCAAAAATCACCCTTCAGGGTGCAAACAGCTTTTCAGCGCACGTAACTGCAACAGAGAAGGGTGTAGCAGCAGCTGCTGGGCGTTATTTTCCGTGCACCTCTTCTATTCGAAATGACGTTATTGTGGACGTCCGCATTAAATCGTGAAGCACCACAGAATGCGCTAGTTAAACGTGGGAAAACCAGTGCTACGCTCTTCCTGCAGATTTCACACTGGGTGGAACTGGTGTGGGTCAATTTTCAACTGTAAAGCTATATTAGTCAACGCTTTCATGTCCGCGGTCATCGTAGATTGTGAATTGTTGCGAGATTTAACAACAGGACATTACAATTGCAGGTACTAGACTGCGGCCTTTTCGTCTCTAGCGTTTTTGCGCAGCCGATCATCACATTGCGTCACAAACTCACTGAGTGCTCCGTTCTTCGCGTAATGCAGTTGATTTGAAACCATCGTCACCGTTAACCGATGAAGTTTCTGCGTTTTCTTCCGAGCTTCAGCACCATTTATTTGTACAAGCAAGTTATTTCGCACTTTTTTTCCAAGCGCGCATACATATCTGGAATTTTGAACAAACCTCCCGAAAAGACATTTTCTTTTGCACGCCTTTCTGTCAATATAATAAAGAAATTTCAATATTTAGTTTATGTAATGAACACTCCTTTCTGTCATTAAATATAATTGCTAGCTTGTATTTGCTCAATTAGACATTTTTCATCTCTTTGCAAGGTGAATGCACATTTTTGAATGTTACTGAAACATCACGTGTAAGGTAACACGTGATGTTGTAATTTTCTGCGTACTGTGCTTGCGGTATGTTTCTGCCTTGCGGCCAGGGTGGCACGACCAAGTCAGGCATCACTTAGCCTTTAGTCGTGTCCCCCAAGGCAATCTTGTTCCATTTTGCCTTGAATAAAGCAAACCAAACCAAAGCGAACCAAACCAGCACAGGCTCAGTTTTTATTTCTCACCAATTTCTGTTGACTATTCAGACCTGTGATCATTGACTCTTATTCCTAAGACACGTATATCTACTTTTGTTCCTCTTCCTAAGTATTTGTATTTTTATTTCTTTATTGTTTATTTCGCGCAACCCCTTTCTTCCTCAAGACAGCTGTAGGGGCTGTCACAAAAGAAAATGATTAAGCAATCTAACTCTTCGTGTAACAAAAAACGCAACGACATCCAATAAAACGCTAAATATACAACTTTTTAAATTATCATTTAATGCAGTGGTCAGAATAAATAAAGACAATGTAGCAAAAATAAAAATTGAAGCAACAATCTCCGAATGCGTACAAGAGTGCATCTTCACACAATAGTGAAGTTGAAGTTGTTGAAGTTGAAATTTTATTTCACCACAACGATACACCGTGATTTACACAAACAAGAAACAATTGTGGCATGGAAAGTAGGAAAAAAGCTGCGCTATAGCAGCTTGACTAGCCCCACCTTCCATTTGTACAAGGCAACGGAAACAATGGCACACCAAACTCCATACGGTGCTCACGTATGATTGAAAGAAAAAAGAAAAGAAAATAACATTCTAGTGATTGTTTATGAAGTACAGAATAGATGCACACTTGGCTGTTTACAAACAAACAATTATTGGGAAAAAGGCAACCAAAATAAGACGCTATAACAGAAAAGGGTACACTTAAAATTTCATGCATTTAACAGTACTGGGTGCAATTTTTCTGGGTTTAAAGCTCCTTATACAAACAGGTTTAATATATCACTACTTGCTCGGACAACAACAAGAAAGGCCTTTATTACTTTTTTATGTATATCACATGCCACATCAGAAACACCTCATATCTTAATGATGACATCGGCATACGTCGACACAGTGCGAAGCAGAGAGTAAATTCCGTTGCACGAGCTCCAGCAGTCGTCGGCAGGTGAAGAAACTTATAGCCCATCCGGGTCGCTGTATCTGCAAAAAAAGACGATAAAATGTTGCGCTAGAAGGAAACCAATCGACGAGGCCTCATAAAATATCGCTTACCACTGTTGTGCTTCTTTATCTAATTAGTTTTGTGGCTGCTTCACGGGTTGACGACCCAAATATACATGCGCTTGAACTCTTGAACTGGGGTCATTAGCGCGTGATTAGCGGCGTGTTAAAAGCGCGCGCCCCTGCTAATGTAGAAGTGTGACAAGGTCGTTGCTTCAATATGCAAGTTCGGAGTCGCTTTGCTACCTTTTAACAGATACATCTATGTTCGGCCACAACCTAAGAAAAATGTACGCTGCGCCTGTCGTGGAGGTTCCACAGCAGATATACTCGGACTTTAAAGCTTGTGGCCCCAACTGCAGGCGAACTCTTTGTTCAAAGACTAACGTGCACTGGCGATGTCCCGCATGGCCTTCTCTCAAGTGAAGCCGTATCAGGGGAGGCCATCAGAATCACGGTACTCCGAGGGCAAGCCCAGGCTATTGAGAATGCCCAAAATAGGGCGGGGCGTCATGGCGTTCTGCACTCTATACGTGAATGAATCCAGTGGGCCGCTCCTAAAGTAATATTTACACAACAGACGGGATCGCGCACTACGGACAAATCAATCACGTGACATGAGACGTGATTAAGATCTCTAGCAGCCTTTTTTATATTTTAAATTTTGTTGTTCAAGACGTCAGGTAGCCTCCCACGCCGCAGTGGTCTAGTCGTAATTGAGCTGGACTGCTAACCTGAAAGTTGCAGGATTGAATTCCGACCGCGGGAGCTGCATCTCGAAGAAGATGATATGCTGAAGGCTCTTTATTAGGGGTCTGTCATGATCGTATTTTTTATATGTTAAACTCGCAATAATTACTTTATATAGCTGTTACTGGGAGTATTACTATAAAATTATTATTAGTATTGCTACTGTTGTAATGTGCCCTGAAAACTGCAGCCGACAGCTGAGATGAAACATCAGGGAGGAGGACAGTGCTTGCAGGGAGAGATACAACACAGCATGAAATGCCGACGGTGATTATCAACGTAAAAGGCGCATTGTGGTTAGAAAAGAATGTCATCACAAATCATATCTGTTCTCATCTCTCATGCTACGCATGTGAGAGGCCATGCGAAAAATGCACAAATTCAGGCATTTAATTTTCTTTTGAGATATGGAGCCTTCACGTTGACAGCCGCATGCAGTCTTCAAGTCTGATGTTTTCCTGCTTGAGCCGCCGGACTGCTTCGCCTGTCTATTATGAGGTGATTGCTCAAGTCACGGACGCCCTTTGTGTTTGCGCGCCTATTCATTGCGGCTCGTTAAAGCTGATTGACTCAACTTCAACGCCACTACATTTGTGAGGGCAGCTTTTCAGCTTTTCGTGATAGGCTGCCGGAATATCCACTATGCAATGCCCTTGAAAACAGGTCCATCTTTGAGTGGCTGTGAAATTCAGAGCGGGTGATAGTCAGAGGTTGCATTCCACCGGGTGAGAGCTTAAACATGGTTAACTAAAAAACAATAGCACAGAGGTGAGGGATGCAAAACACAGCGCAAACTAGCAATTGAAAATTTATTCATTGATTGATTTGTGGGGTACGTCCCAACACCACCATATGATTACGAGAGACGCCGTAGGAGAAGGCTCCGGAAATTTCGACCACCTGAGGTTCTTTAACCTGCACCCAAATCTGAGCACTCGGGCCTACAACATTCACGCCTCCATCAGAAATGCAGCCGCCGCAGCCGGGATTCGATTCCGCGACCTGCGGGTGAGCAGCCAAGTACCTTAGCCACTAGACCACCACGGCAGAGTGATTGAAGATTTATTGACACAATAGGCATATATAAGCGAATAGATGAAGACGTCTTGATGAAACGGTTAGATAAGCAGACTAGGATTTTTTTTAATAACGCGTTTTCAGGAAAGCTAACTCAGCGGCAACTAACCTGACCAAAAATTTCGTGACACAAACATCACCTACCTTGCTGATAAAGTACGCTTCTTAAATTTCGCGGGCTACCCTATACTTTATACTTTAGATTTTACTGTCGTATTACTGAATAATGGCATGCAGCCAGATTCACTACATTGCAAAGAAAGGTTACAACATGGTCACCCAGCAGTCTGCCCTTCTCTGTTGTTAATCAGCGGGTGTCAATGAGTGGTTTCTAGTTAGCGGTTGCCAGTCAGTAAATGCCAGTCAGTAATTGCCAGTTAGTGATTGCCAGTCAGTAAATGCCAGTCAGTAATTGCCAGTTAGTGATTGCCAGTCAGTGATTGCCAGCTGGTGATTGCCAGCTGGTGATTGCCAGCCGGTGATTGCCAGCCGGTGATTGCCAGCCGGTGATTGCCAGCCGGTGATTGCCAGCCGGTGATTGCCAGCCGGTGATTGCCAGCCGGTGATTGCCAGCCGGTGATTGCCAGCCGGTGATTGCCAGCCGGTGATTGCCAGCCGGTGATTGCCAGCCGGTGATTGCCAGCCGGTGATTGCCAGCCGGTGATTGCCAGCCGGTGATTGCCTGCATGCCAGCCGGTGATTGCCAGCCGGTGATTGCCAGCCGGTGATTGCCAGCCGGTGATTGCCAGCCGGTGATTGCCAGCCGGTGATTGCCAGCCGGTGATTGCCAGCCGGTGATTGCCAGCCGGTGATTGCCTGCCGGTGATTGCCTGCCGGTGATTGCCAGCCGGTGATTGCCAGCCGGTGATTGCCAGCCGGTGATTGCCAGCCGGTGATTGCCTGCCGGTGATTGCCTGCCGGTGATTGCCTGCCGGTGATTGCCTGCCGGTGATTGCCTGCCGGTGATTGCCTGCCGGTGATTGCCAGCCGGTGATTGCCAGCCGGTGATTGCCAGCCGGTGATTGCCAGCCGGTGATTGCCAGCCGGTGATTGCCAGCCGGTGATTGCCAGCCGGTGATTGCCAGCCGGTGATTGCCAGCCGGTGATTGCCAGCCGCTGATTGCCAGCCGGTGATTGCCAGCCGGTGATTGCCTGCCGGTGATTGCCTGCCGGTGATTGCCTGCCGGTGATTGCCAGCCGGGTGATTGCCAGCCGGTGATTGCCAGCCGGTGATTGCCAGCCGGTGATTGCCAGCCGGTGATTGCCAGCCGGTGATTGCCTGCCGGTGATTGCCTGCCGGTGATTGCCTGCCGGTGATTGCCTGCCGGTGATTGCCTGCCGGTGATGGCCAGCCGGTGATGGCCGCCAGCCGGTGATTGCCGCCAGCCGGTGATTGCCGCCAGCCGGTGATTGCCGCCAGCCGGTGATTGCCAGCCGGTGATTGCCAGCCGGTGATTGCCAGCCGGTGATTGCCAGCCGGTGATTGCCAGCCGGTGATTGCCAGCCGGTGATTGCCAGCCGGTGATTGCCAGCCGGTGATTGCCAGCCGGTGATTGCCAGCCGGTGATTGCCAGCCGGTGATTGCCAGCCGGTGATTGCCTGCCGGTGATTGCCTGCCGGTGATTGCCTGCCGGTGATGGCCAGCCGGTGATGGCCAGTCGGCGATCGCCAGTCGGTGAATTTTGCCAGTCGGAGACTCATGTTGACGAGGATTTTTAGCTTGACATAGCAGACACAGTACATAATGTTTAAACAATTATTTATCTTGTACTTGCAAATATTTGTTGTGCAACTCAATATATTTTATTAAACTCACTTCGAAAAGATGCTTCTCGCTTGTAATTTTTTTTGCATTTTGTTTAAAAGAAACTTTAGCTTGACATAACTTGGTATAACACACAATATTTAAGTGTTTATTATTCTTGTACTTGGAAAGAAATGTTTGTTGTGAAACACAATATAATTTCTTCGAATCAGATCAAGTGGATGCCTTGCGCAGGTATTGTAAATCGGCATTTAATATCTGTTTACCGAGAGCATTAGCTTGACATAGCTTGACAAGTAGACACTATTTAAATAATTATTTATCTTCTACTTGGAGGAGTGGGCTGTACACAATATATTTTATTCAACTCACTTCGAGCGGATGTATCTCGCATGTAATTTAAAATAGTATTTGAGTTACGTTTAGGAGGAAATTTAGCTTGACATAGCTTGACAAAATACATGACATTTAAATCATTATTCTTCTACTAAGTATTATGTAGTGCACAACAAAGTATAAATAAATATTTATCTTGTACTTAGAAATATTTTTATGACACAAATAATTTATTCTAACACTTCCAATTGCATCGTCTGTTGCCTCTAGGGCATCGACATCAATGTATGTAAGTGTCACATATTCAAGCTGTCAATCATAACGCGTGTCCCAAAACAACCTACTAGTGTCTTCCAATGGCAAGTTTATGTTGTTTTATACGGTTAATAGGCATTGCATATTCCCGTATTAGTTGCGTAGGTATGTGTGCTTTGTATCGAAAAATAACACTCTTTTCATGACTTATCCGGGCAGATAAATTAAAGCAATTGCTTCTCTCTTACAGGCTCCATACTTTACCGGACACCAAGTTGTGAAGTGGTTTTCTTGGATGTACAAAATAACGTAAATACAGTGAAGCATTTTTACCATAGTGACCTTTTAGCACTAACTGCATTTCGCATTGTTTGTATGTTGGTGAGATGTTATTAGTAGTACGTGTCTGTGCGAAATATAGGCCACATTGCATTTTCAATGAAGGCGAAAATGCTGTAGGCCCGGGTGCTCAGATTTGCGTGCACGTTAAAGAACCCCAGGTGGTCGAAATTTCCGGAGCCCTCCACTACGACGTCTCTCATAACGATATGGTGGTTTTAGGGACGTTTAACCCCACATATCATCATATTATAGGCCACGTTAGGGATCCGGGTGTACTGACACTCGGTTAAATAGTTTCGGTTGTCCGCCATTGTGGTCCAGGGGTTACGGTTCTGAGATGCTCGCCCGAATGTCGCGGTTTTTGATCCCGGCTGCGGCGGTCATATTTCGGTGGAAGCGAAATGGTAGTGACCAGTTTGCTGCGCGATGACAGAGCATGGTAAGGAACACCAGATGATCGAAACATCCGGAGTACTTGGCTATGGCGTCCGTCGTAATAGCGTTTGGTTCTAAAACTTAGAAGCTATATTATTATTATTATTATTATTATTATTATTATTATTATTATTATTATTATTATTATTATTATTATTATTTGGTAGTAACAACTGCCAATTTTTTCATAAGCAAATAAATGCGTCGAAAGTTTCGAGAACGCCGACCAATTTGAAAACACGTTTAATTTGTTGTTTCTTAAGAATAAACATATTTTGGCATTGAAATACCACAGTTTTTGTTTTTCTTTTTGAATTGCACCTGGCCAGCAGGAAACTACTGTTTGTAATATAAGCGTCTGGTTTAATTTGGTTTGTAAGGAAGCACAGCAAGACAAACCACACACCAATCAGATAATTATTTACACTGTAGTTACAATTCAATGCGGTAGACTTTACTCGACAATATTATAACAGTAGCGCTTCCGTTTCGTTTAGTTTGAATATTCTTGATAATATTTCAGATTAATTTCACGTATTGAAAAACAGCTTATTCTAATACGTGATGTAAAGGGCTGTACTAGCATCTGATAACGTGTTATTGCACGTTTTTCTCGTTTTCCATGCTACTCATTAGCATCTGCCTTTCAAAGTTTTCACCAATGTTTCATATTTAACATACTAATATTTGTCAGACTCTAGACTTCAAAAAATACCCATTGCTCGTGTACATTATCTTATTTATCTTTCGACACTGCATGATAAAGCAATGCGATGGTTTTGTATAATATACAAACAAAAATTATGCCTGATTTTGTACCCAGCAGAATCTTCAGAAACGATCAATGTTTATGTGAGCTAGAGTTCATGCGGAATCCATCGTATTTTGCACAATTCCCTAGAAGCAACTGTTATCTACTATGCACCCCTAAGGTTGAATTTGCAATCTAGAAAAATATATCAACATCGTCTCTCCAATAATAATATATAGTGGCACTATGCACGGTATAAGGGCTGCTACCATCCCCTGAATTCAAAGTTAACGCTTCTGGCATTCTCATTTACTTTTTTATCTTTGTAACTGCAACTGAAAAATGTTTACACATCGCCGTCTTTTCTCTGCTGGCCTCCTACTCCGCCCTGAAGAGTTTTTTTTAGATTACATAAACAGCTGATAATGTCGATGCATACCACGCTACAGTCTAAACAAAAAGCAGCAAGAAAGTACTGACCACCAGCATAGTTCCGGAGCCCAATGAAACTTAAGTGAATTTTATTATTTTCTAGCCACTGGCACCCATTCATCCTCAATTAGTAAGCTTCTACACTCGCGGACAACGTTTCTTGGCAACGAAGTGGCAACGAAGGGAGCTTTACAGAGCCAAATCATGCTTATTCTTACCTCTAATTATAGTAGCCTCACGATTTTGTCCGTATCTTCCGCGGCAGCTACAAAAAAAAATTCCGCCTGCATCTTCTTACGGGGGGAACTCGAGTAAAAGGTGTCACAAAGTGGGGGGGGGTATAGCTTGAATGTTGCGTATCTAAGTATGGTTTGGGAGGGATTGATCTCTATTTCGTCTTTATTTTGTTCTTATTTATTGAATGAAGGAGAAGCGTTGCCTTCAACGTGAAGCAAAAACCAAAAAAGACGCCCTTGACTGAATTCCTAACGTGCGACCCAGTCCCTACATGCACGGGATGGCCAGTGAGCGGTTGTGCAGCGCGCGCGGTTCTCTTTTTATAATGAACAAGCGCTGCCTGCATCCGCTTTGCGAGGTGATAGAGGTAAAGGGGAGCGACACATGTGTGGGTGTCTTCCTGCAGGCTGCCACGAGACACTATAATGTGGCACGAGACGCGAGACGCGATGATGCGTAGTAAAGGTGTGAACTGCCTACGCCGGAGCGCGACATCGTGCGACTAAGAAATGCTCCGCATTTAAAAAGTACTTTTTCAATTTATACATGTACGAATATAGAGACACTACACAACACACGCAAGTGAAATGTTTGTACTTCTTTTACTTTACACGTTGTCACTTTGCACACTGACACACGTGAGAAGGCAGTGTGTTCTCCTTTAGTAGAGAATCAATCGCTCGAAATTGTTAACCACTATTTTTAAACACCAGATACACGAAAGTCTATTAATGCTCGTCGAAATGAGTGGCATCTTGTTGGCTAATTTTTGTCGACACTGCCTCTCAAAGCGTCAGGCCCACGGGACGACTTCATGCTCTTTCATAGAATGGTACCGAGTGCTCTAAATCGTTAACCAAATATTCTAAACACATTCGCTGCGATTAAAAGAATTAACCCATAACACAACTGCTAATAGCAATCGTGCAATAAATTTACTACATGTACTTAAAAAAGGCTGCAACAGCGGCAAGTTGGTAAGAGTGAACGTATGACCCTGACCGAAGAAAAAAAAGTATGAGTTGTTTCGCAGTGTTTCTCTAATTTGTTTATTTTTTCTCGATATATAATATCTGAGAGCTCGTCACAACATGATTGCTACACATACACAGTCATACTGACATTAGGCAACTAGGGTACCATAGAACCACATCACGGTCAACTACAAGATGAGTGAGCTATGCACTATGCCAGGCGGTCTTTTGAATTCAGATTTGCTGCCTCAAATAAAATGAGCACCCCACGAGTTTTAACAATGGCGTATTGTTTCCCTGTAGGCGCTCCTTTTCCGTTACTCCTGCTATTATTCATTTTTTATTTCTACCTTCATTTCTGTCTCTCTGAGCAGCTTTTATTAAACCGACAATGGTGGAGTGCTGTCGAATTCAGCTGGGATAGTGTGAAAAAAAAGGTGTGAGCCTATCGAAAACAGAGGGTGAGAGAAATGCGAGGCGTCAGCGTCTATTTAGTATGAGCTCGCGAGTTTCGTGTCACTGGGAATACAGACATCTTGCATTGGTGCCTGCAGCCGAACCGGCGTATCACAACAAAGCTGGGCCAAACTTCTTCTTTGAATCATTACGTACCACGATTTCTAAAGTCGCATAACTTATCGCTTCTCAAAAATTTGCTTTGCATTGAACCGTCGTATCACAACAAAGCTGGGCCAAACTTCTTCTTTGAATCAATACGTACCACGATTTCTAATTTCGCATAACTTATCCCTTCTCTAAAATTTGCTTTGCATTATGACCGCAGTGTATATTCTTGTATTTGGTCTCCCGGCCTTTCCTTTCTCACTCTCTCTCTCTCTTGTATTTGGTGAATATGTACTTTTGTGCTTGGTCTATATGTATGTTCTTGAGTACTTGGTGTAGCTGGTGCCGATGGTTCAACAAGTTCTGACTTGGCCGTGGCAGAAACTGTCTAAATATAAGAAGGATGAGCTTCTTCATGGTTATTCATGGTTGAAATGATACGCTTGAAAACACAGCTACACGAGAGGGATCTCAAGAGCAGAAAAAACGGGGTTTGTGGTGTCTCGATTTTTCTCAAGCCTCTCTTTACACGCCCAGCCTTTTCTGACAAATTGCCTGGCTGCCCTTGATGAAAACAACAGCAAGTATTGAAACATTTGATCTAGCTACTGCCAGTGTTAAGAAATATCAGCTCTTCGCAACTCTATATGCTTGTCCACAAGGGCATGCTAAAGGGGACATGACGTGGACACCTAACAATTTGCTGTCCTTAGTAAAAAAATGATGTTAAAGGTCTATTGAGCCTGTACTACTAATAAATTTGAGCTGTACTGCTGCATTGCATCTACAAGTCACTGGCTATAAGCTCAGCTCTCCGCCGTAGTCCGTCATTCTGCCATTGAGTGTGTGACGTGACGTTCTGCATAGAAAAGAAAAGTCATCGTCTTCTATATATATTTCAGCCGCTGAAAAGTGTTCATTTTCAATGCCAAGTTCAAGTAAAGTTGAAATTCTTTGATTGCACGTGCAGCTGACCGCGGAACAAAATCGCTCGCTGCTGTGCTAACGCTCCTGAAACAAGCTGCTAGTTATGTCTCGGCTAGCTAGTGCTTCAATGTTCGCCGACACTCACACGGCACGCATTTATATGAAAGAATATCTAGCTACAAATAAGGCGCTCGATGAAAAGTGATAAAATATCGTCTTCTTGTTTGTGAACACGTAATGATTTACCCAGATTACACAGATTACGATCGCAAATTTGGTCTGATGGACCCGTTATCGAAACACTTCTATCAAACGTGGAACAGTTCATGCCGATAAACTAAACTTTCACCATTTTAATTGGGGTATTTTTGAGATCGTGGGCTAAATAAGCATCTGAAAATTGAAACCACAAACACTGTTCGCAAATTTCAGGTAGGAATGTCTACATTGAATTGTTAATGCGATGTCATGGGTCTTTCGTAAGGAAACATATTTTGCCGTATTCTTTTATTGTTAAATTACCTTTCGCTACCAGCGTTTTTGTTTTGATGTGAGGGGGGGGGCATTTTTTGAATAGTTTGTCTGCTTCATAAATAAGCACCTATTTCCGTTCCTTATTTTGAATAAAACACCCACTTTCGTGCGAATGGCTAAGGGTGGAGGTGAGAGGACGGTTCCTATGGCACTGCCCTATCGGCGACATTAGCTCATTATGTTCTTGTAAAACTTTCGACCTTTTCAAACTTTTTTACACTTGCAATATCTATGCTTCCTTTAGAACATGGTATATTCCGTTTTTTATCGATGAAGAACTTTGCAGGCCATGCAGATGGCCGTCAAAAACCATGACGCCACTCATAGTTGTGGCGGAAGCTTGCAAGGAGTGGCAGCGCTATCAGTATTTCCTCTTTCACGCGTTGGCTGGCTTACAGTAGATCTTCCTCCTTCCTAAAAGGCGGATGTTCTTACGGTTGTGCAAGGGTATAGCGTAGCAGTACGAGTGAAGTAGATTTTCTTCATTTAATCTATTCATTAATTTTTGTCCCTTCGCAGCCATATACTCTTAATCATCACTTGATTACATACTTTACATATCCAGAAAAGCATCCGAAGAATGTGCGGTCTCGTGAGTACATTCAGCACTTTAAACGGGACCTTATTAGAAATGGGCACTTAAGTTAGCCTGCAGTATGGTCATCCCGAACTGTCTAGGCATTGTCCACCTCGGTAACGTAGTTGTTATGGTGTTAAGTTGCAGAACCAAAGGTCGCATTTTCGAAACCGACCTCGGTGATCGCGTTTCAGTGGTGGCAAAATGCTATACGCCAGCTTACTGGGCGATTTCCCTGGGCGTTAAATAAATACCGAATGGTGAAATTTTCCTGAGCAATCCGCTAAGGTGCACCTCAATCAGATCGTAAGTTAAGCAAGTAAAACCCTGGTTGTTATTATTATCAGTAAATAAATGATAGTCTAAGCTATGTGCAATACTGTAAGGATTTTTCTTGAGGAATATTGACGCCATTCTGTTATCTTAAAAGTTTGCTACCAAATTTTCCGCACACTGAAAAAAATCACAAACAAGCTTTTCATTGCGGTGTCACAAAAGCTCACTAGGGCCTCGCCGCGGTGGTCTTGTGCCTAAGGTACTTGGCTGCTGACCCGCAAGTCGCGGGTTTGAATCCGAACTGCGGTGGCTGCATTTTAGCTGGAGGCGGAAATGCTGTACACAGTAAAAAAAATTTACACCCAAAGGGATGTATATGGGCTTGTCCCATGGACCATACCCCAAAGGTGTTAACTCAGCACTTTCCAAAACGGCTGCTTTCTCATGCACCCTAAAATAGGGTGCACATGTGAAAAAAAACTATGGGGTGTTAAAAAAACACCCCTAAAGAGGGTGCCTTCAATGTCCTTCACTTTTTTAACACCCACAGAGCAGGGTGCGAGAAGGGTGCACAAAGGTGTTCAGTGCCCATGAAAGGGGTGCCAGTATTTTTTTAAAGCTCTCTCATAGATAACGGCATGAACTGATTACACAGTACTTGAAGGAAGTGGTCCTGATTGGCGATGGTTCATATACGGGAGCACGTCAAAGAACCCTAGGTGGTGCAAATTTCTGGAGCTTTCCACTGTGGCGTGTGTGTCCCATAGTCATATGGTGGTTTTGGGGTGTTATACCCGGCCCCATATCAAAATTTAAGGAGACCCTAAATTTCTTGCTGTCTCTAGCCAGCAGCCGCAGGATACGTGAAGTGCTGCGCCCTCCACGCAAAACGAACTTGAGAGCGTGAACCGGCTACGCATATCGCGATCCTTCCGTTCTTGGCGGTGACACACACACACACGCACGCACGCGTACACACACACACACACACACGCGCGCGTGCGCGCACACGCACACGCACACACGCGCACACGCACACACACACACACACGCACACACACGCACACACACATACACACACATACACACACATACACACACATACACACACATACATACACATACATACATACATATGTATATATATAATCACAGTTAGATGACCGTGACATGTTGGTTTTCATGGTCGCCACGCTACGATAGGCGCGCCTTCCTGCGTGTTCCCTCCGGGGTAGCTGTTTTTGTTTGCCGCTAATTATGCACCTAGGCTGTGACTAATTATGCGACGACGACCTCGATGGGAACGAGGTTTCAAGCGATACTGCGCATCATGAAAGTCGTTCTACGCGTTCGCTTTGGCGTTTTCTGTGGTTATGTGTGACTGAAGACTTGCTTGAATAAAGATACGTGTTGTGCTTGCAAGCACATACTTGTGGAACACTGCAGCGCGAAAAGGGCCACCACACTAAAAAAAACACAAATGGCACTCTTCAGCGCTCGTCGTAGTCGTCATTCGTGCTCCTTCCGTTCGTTGTGTGTATTTCGCGGTGTAGTACGCCACGAGTAAAGGCGTACTAACACGAATTTTTTATTTGTGGTTTTCCTGCATCAAATGAAGATCCAAGCCCTCGAGACCCTCGACAATATATTGTTAGTGTAGGGGCTACCTGAAAGAATATTCTTTTGAGATGTTAAACACCACATATTCATCAAATCTGAAAAAATAATCGTTTCTACACAGCAACACGCATGATGCGTATATAAACAAAAACTAAAAACAAATTGTGAAAAATGTTTTATCGTGCCTGTTACAAAAAAATTCGGCATATCCCACGTACTTAGGAATCAACGATACGTGAAGCATGTGGAGAGATTGTGATGATGTTGTAATGTTTTTCATGAGTGGAATGTTCTGAAATGGCGCTAAATATATCTACAAATGTTGTTCGCTCAGACACATGTTAAATAGTCGCATGTTTACTGCTTTCTAACGATGAAAACAACAACTTGGGCATTACCAACAAGAGGTACGCTGATATGTTGTGCTTCTGTCACCGAGCAGAGTGCTGATAAATTAGCTTCAGTGGATGGCGTTTCACTACAAAATTTGTTAGCTCGACATGACGGCTGTTTGATAGGAGTACGCATGCACTGTTTGTAAAATTAGATAGCTATCACTGCAATCCCGATAGATGCTTCACGAACATTATGGTCTGTGCCCCGCCGCGGCTAAGTACTCGGCTGCTGACCCGCAGGTCGCGGGATTGAATCCCAGCAGTGGCGGCTGCATTCCCGATGGAGGCGGAAATGTTGTAGGCCCGTGTGCTCAGAT